>PNEQ01039933.1:15555-113982 GCA_003012365.1 Medauroidea extradentata | reverse complement strand
CTTTAAATAAAGAATTTCGAAACGATTTTGAGTCCTGCCATAGACATTTGTAAAAGTAACCAATTAAAGTTAAAATCACGACGATAGCCAATTGTGTTTCAAAGATAAAGACGATTCATTAAAAACACAATTTGCCCCTTTTTACTGTTTGGGGGTCGAATTTCGAAAAAACCTAAAACCGCTTTTTGGGTATTTACGTAAGCAATATTTTGAAGTGAATATCAACTCTCTATCCCGAAGGGTTCGATAGATATCGATAGTTGATTGGAAACACATTTAACGTCTTTTCAGCCCCTTAAAAGTTGAACTACGAAAAATCCTTAAATTGGCTAATATGCATTTTTACGAGTGTCCTATTAAAGTAAAAATCACCATGATTGGCCGTCGGGTTCGAGCTCTATCGACGTTTCTTCGGAAACACATTTCACCCCTTTTCAACCCCTTAGAGGTCGAATTTCGAAAAATCCCTTCTTAGTGCTCGCCTACGACCTGAAGGGAACCCCCACAAAAAATGTCACGATTCTAGGTCCAGTGGTTTGGGCTGCAGTTTGATATGTCAGTCAGTCAGTCAGTCAGTCAATCAGTCACCTTTCATTTTTATATATATATAGATAACGGGAACCGCATGGCCGATTTGAACTGAACGTTTTGACAATTTATTATTTAAGCATAGCACGTGGTCGAATAAATAGTGTGATCGCGCTTTTATAAAAATGGCACATAAAAAATATTTAATTTTAAGTTTCGAAAACCATTCGATTTGTTGTAAAAAAAAACTTGTATATTTACGCAGTTCACTATTCAAACTTTGTATTCACGTGTTTAAATGCTGTTGGCCCGCCATTTTAGAAGTGAGCACGTAAATACGAAATCAATATTCCATGCTAATTTCTAGAACTACGTGACCGATTGCAAAGAAATAAGTACCGTTCATAATCAATGCTTATGAAATAAGTTTATCTGTGGATATCAGCCACTTATGGAACGTAACACAAAATAAACAAATGTAGATGGATAGACATGCGTAGGCTAGAGAAATATTTGAACTGCGTTTTTTACTTTTATATATTACCGTTCAAACTTAGTTTTGAAAGTGGTTTATTTTTGTGGATCAGTCATTTTGGAAGACATAGTTACTCAAGTTAACTGTGAATTGTGTCGTATTTTAAGAACAATATTAATGATCGTGGCCAAATATTATATTTTGTATTTTTTATCATCCAACGTTTGATTATAGGGTCTGTATCGTATATTGGTAACCACTATTGAACAGGTGAGACGAAGAAGGAAAATTTTCCACCTCAGCCAACTTTCGGGATGGGAAAACTTACAGTTGGGCATTTGTTTGTTATGCTTTAAGGAAATGGAACGTTGCCTGAAAAACACAAGATGTTTTATGTACTGAAAGTTATATGCAATCAAAGTGAATGGAATATATTCATTTTTAATCTCAATGAGCCGAGGGAATTCTGAAACTCGATGAAACAATAATTTACAGATATGTTTACAAGTTAAAATACCTACACTCTACTAACCACACATTTACAATGCCATATGTCGTACATTTACAACACTGTAAGCAAAAGAAACACTACCGCAGCGAATCTCGCGGCGAACAGCAACTCATGTCATAACATTCAGGTTAAGAAGGAAATTATTTCCTTTTACATACAACTTCAAAATTCAAAGTCCTCTAATGGTGTAAGGATTATTAGAATCCTTCATTTTTTTTTATCCTATTCAATGAAGCTACATATAACGTAAAACTTGGCTATATCAGTTCATTTTCGGTAAAATATGGACAGTTTTTCTTTTTTATCTCACCCATTCAATTCATGCTGTACGACATTTTCTGGCTTTGACAGTTTATCATTCACGTTTTCGGGTAATCTTGCACAAGCATTCAAGAAAGTAGATAATATTTGTTTTGTTGAATATTGTTGTTTCGAAATAGTTTTTAAAAAAGTGGGTTGTGGCATAGGAATCAGTTTTAGCTATAATTTTAGTATACTTTGACGGTGATATTGAAAAATAAAATCATTCACGACCAATTAAACACATTCCTTGTTAGCGAAACGAAACCCGATCGGCAAATAATCCATAGAAATAGGTATTACACGTAAATTGCAGCAAGGATGTTTTATGGCTGTTATGACAGCAGGTATGAGCGTGGGCATGGTTGTAGCTATTAGAATTGTAGGCTTACTTCTACTAAATAGGGAACAAACTTAACACATCTTGGTGGTTCTAAACGTTACAGACTATACCATAGTGTAACGTATATTATTGTAATATGATTGACTGGACGATCTTCAAAGGTTAACACTTTATAGAGAACATTGCATAAAGCAGTAGGATCAAAATACTGTGAACCATTTTAAATATCTACTACTCACTTGCGTTTTAATGCAACCATTCAAACTATAATCATTACGGAAGTACTAGAGAGAGCGAGTGAGAGATTTTGGTCACCGTTTAACATCGAGGTCTTTAACGTTGGTGAGGGGTGAAATGATGTTAATATCGAGCAGCGGCAGAATGAAAGAGCGACGGGGAAACGGGAGATCGCTGAGAAAACCCGGAAACAGTACAACCTGAATGAATCCAATGGATTGAACAGTGAACAAGAAAAAAAGACAAGATAACTTCTATAATTTTCCCTTAAATAATTACTGAGGACTTATGGAGACTTCGATAGTATAAGTTGCCAGTTGAGTTGCATGGTTCCGATAGCAAACTGGGTTAAATTCCTTGTGGGGTCAAAATTCAGTACTGAATCCCGACTGTGTACGATACTTGTTTACGTGCTAACTTCGGATCTGATTGGAATCGTTTTCAGTTCAATAGGAAATTTTGTAGGAGCAGTATAGTTTGTTAAACTGAAATTAGGTATGTTGGCAAAACTGCAATAAAATATAATGGTGTTCTCTTTATTTTGTCCATAATTTCCAAAAGTAAATTAATAAATACAACAATAGTATTGTGATATTAAATGAACATAAATGTCGTTTACATTTTACAAAAAAATCAGTATCCCAAATATTAAACTGCAGAGTGTGTGTGTTTACTTTTGATTAATTTTCAATACTATTCGCTTTACCATTGCATTTAACGTCTGCCACTATCTGATAACAATCAATTTTTTTTGTAATGTCCTCGAGACTCAAATTGATTTCAATCTTGTTTCCATAAGCATTTTCAAAACATTAGGTGTTTTGAAATTTATTTCATAACAATATGGAAACATAGTAACTGAATTTTAACAAGAGACTGACTGACCTTACCATCACTTTTTTTCCGTAACTATTCGTACACATTAATGCTATATAAGCTTGTTTAAATATGTACGGGAAAGGTGCGAATGTTTAAGACACCATTATTTTGCACTGAATATTTGGCAGAACTGTACTGTTTTTTTTTTTTTTAACTGGAATCATGATGGTTCTCAAAAAATCCCTAATTTCAAGCTTGAGATCCCTAACACACCCCAATTTCTACCAACCTGAAAGGCGGAAGACATCCAAACATTAATGACTATGCCATGTGTCACAGAATGGCCATAGAATAAACATATAACCTTATTAACGTAGTGTCTTGCGTTAGATGATAACAATTTCGAGCTACCCCCATGAGGACAGTGCTAGTAAAATTAAGTCTTGCACGGTAATTTTTATATGCTTCTTATCAATTGCCACTTCGTCAGTGCTGGTAAATTACCTGCACATTTAGCAAAATAAGTTTTTTAAGTTTTTCAAATCCTTAATTGTCCAAAATAGGGTATTATTTAACGTTTCGCATCACATTATATGAACACCTGCGTCCACTACACAAACCATATGAAAATTACATCGGTACATAGAATTACGGCGATACCTCATTCGTACATTTAAAAACAAAGAAGTGCATTATATAGATATATATATATATATATTATATATATATATACATACACACACACATCCATGAACAATATGTATCCTTAGATGTTTCCCAAAACGCAATATTTCTCAGAATAAGGTGGGAAAATTATTTACTCTAAAAATTCATCGTGTACATTTTACTTAATATGAAAACATGTCACTGTTGCTAATAAATATTAGGTGGCCACAAAGGGTTTAGTAATAATGAGTTGAGATGCGCCACTTTAATCATTCGTTAAGTTTGTAAACAAATTTATGTATGTTATAATTATTTATTTAGTCAAAATTTTTTCTAGAAACGTCAATCAAGTTTTGTTTTATTCAGTTTAATAAATGAAACAGATTTATATATCGGGACTAGTCCAAATAAATGATTTTGATGGAAATTAAATATGAATGCCGGCCTACCAATATCAAACATGCACCACCTTCATAGACAAAACGTCTACTGTCGCGGCATAAGAAATGTAAATAAAAAGGAAGGTTAAAGAGATAATGAGTGAAATTGCAAAATTATGAATTGTGTAAGGTAGAAAAAACTCCAGTGTAATGAAAATCTGGCTACGCTCAGTCGGGAAATTAGGAAAAACATGAAAAACCATCCATCCGAGGGCTTACGCAGGTGAGAGTAATATTTTGAAAGGAGGCTAAGCTTACTACAGAAAACTACGATACAAAAACATATATATAAGCTAGTTGGTTCAGGCAAGGAAAGCAGACAAGACTTATCTGGCGATATACTCTGAAGTTCGCTGCGTCGTCCGTACCAATTAATAATTATAGACCGTTAGATTTTTATTACTTCTTTTAAAAAGAACAGCCATCAACAAAATACATTCATTATTTTTTCCCCATTCTTATTTTTCTCCGAAGACAACCTTCAATATTCAGCTTCACACTAAGAGAAATAAAATTGATTATAAACTGAAGTAGTGTTAACTCTGACTATTAGGTGAGAAAACAAAACATGAATCTAAATCTATTATCTCTACTTCAGCCTTTAAAATAACTCAACTAAATTATGTACATTAAAAAAATAACAAACAAAATATTAAATTATCCAATCAGGCAATAAAAGGACTCAAATAAAATTAAAGAATCTCTGCCAGTCCATATGTCACATACTTCCCCCTTTGTTTTTGCCGAAAAGTCAAATTGAGGCAAAACAATTAAAAATTTAAATTATTGGTGTGAATTCTCTAAGTTCAGTACAGCGAAAAATGCTATCTACTTTTATTCACACTCTGTCCTTCCAAGTCCAAATCATGCGAAACATTTCAACAAATAAAAAAAAATATTAAACACTTCGGACACTAGAAAATAAGAAACTTAAAAAAACCATCAATATCTCAATAAAAGAACGATTCTGGAGCTGATTTCGACCTATTAAAAAAAGTAACCTAACATCTTGTAAAAAAAACCGTCTCTCGGCTGTTACAGCTGGCGCTTGCCGGTGGTAAAGTTGCCAATCTTGCTCATCAACTTCCTCGAGGAGACAGCGACGCTCGTAGGTAGTCATCTTCAGTATGTTCTCAGGTGTTCGCGCGACAGTCTCGCCGATTCGTTGCTCGTTGAAAAAAAACTCACACATATTTCCATTCTACCGTTTCCAGTTCTACGGAGACTTAGCACCACTGATTGACGGTGATGTCCAACACACACTCAAATCACTAGTATTCAAGTGTCCAACAATGGCACTATAGCGGGTTTCAAGTCTGGGATGACTCAGCCATTAGTGAGCCTTGCGTGTAACCAAACTAGCTTAGGGGATAAAGGGCTACCAACACCAGAGAATACTAAAGTCTAGGACAGACCCAAATAGTCAGCCAAAAACAACAAAATTTAATTTCAGAAGATTTCAAAACACAAACAGCAATACACAGCAAAGTTACATGTGAGAAGAAAGACGCAACAAATTCTTGACTCATTACAATCACACCAGAACAACAAAACATTTTACAAAGACTTCCTGGAATATCACGACTACTCAAAAGGATACATATCAGAAGACTCTACAGCATCCTAAACTCAATCATAATACATCATAGTGTACAATTTCTAAAGGCGTTCCAATCGGCAAAAGGTAAGTCTGGTACAGGATAAAAGTACGCAATCAGCTTCAAACAGCTTGCATGGCTAGAGACTATGCGCGAAGTTAGGCTTCATTTTGCTAACCGAGGGCGGGCATCTAGTTTTTTTTACGAACTTCTTCAGGGCTTCAACCGACATGTAGGGTTATTTCATCGTTAGGCCAGATTCAACCATGTGTTAGCCCTCGTAGGCTACTCTCGTGTCTAGGCAAGCGATAAAAAAAATTCCATTATAATAATCTCATGTAGTGGCCGCGGCAGTTCTCTCGCTAGGTACACTTACATCAATAAAACTCAAAACGACGCAGCGCCCTCCTTGACTTCATAATACAAATAACACACAGGCTAACTAAATTTAATTGCACCTTAGGCCATTCACAATAATAATCTCCATACTTAATGGCTGGAAAAATCGGCTACTCTGTTGTTGTTTCAGCAGCATGATATAACTTTAGAGCTGTTAGATTGTAATTCCCTACAGATTTCCCAGTTCGAAGTTCACATAGTTCGTCACTAACATGTAATTTCTCCTGCAGGTTCACTCAACAAAAACTCTCTATCGGTTTCCTCTAACAACACAGTACGCACCATAATATCTAGTGGTAAATTTTGCTCAAAAAAATTTTTATGTTCTATATGCTGGCTCACTAAATTGCTGGTAGGCCCCCTTTTTATTTCACTAGTGGGACAGGTCAACGCTCGGACCTCTACATCGTCAACCCCTAACAGTTTAACTGACCGCTATGGCGGTCTCCATTGTGACCATTTGAAGTTTCGGCCCACTCCTGTCCTTGGGATCTGGGTACAAACATAGGTGACGTCGGATTAAGTGGTTCTTGTTTTTCAAAATAACCTTCTCGTTTCCGATGTCGTGATATCAGATTTTCGTTTGAGCCTGCAGATCTCAGAAGGCCAGCTCGTTCTCTTGACGTCTGGCTTACGCATCCGCGTTCACTGCGATCATTCGCTGACTGAACCTGCTGCTGGTATCCGGGATCACTGTTCCTTCTTACCTGCTGCTTATCTGTGCTTACTCTGTAGTAATCCGAATTTTCTTCGGCCGCCCCCTTATCCCAGGATCTCCAAGGCGCTCTGTGGTTATTTCGACCATGACCGTTCTGAGACCCGTAATATTGCTGTCCGCGATATGGTTGACCTCCTCCTTGGCTCCGTCGGCGAGAGTTAGTGTAGGGCTGGTAGTCGGTCCTGCTAACCATATTCACTCTAGGTAGAGCTTGATATCGCTGCGAACCTCTGAACTCAGGTTGTGATGGTCTGGAGTACATTGAGCTCGGGCGCTCTCGTTGTTGATTACCGTCGATGTCATGACTGTTCTGCTGCCTCAGCTGACGTTCTATCGCATCGAACTCCACGAGGTCGTTGCGGAAAGTTGCGATATCGGTGTACTGGCAGCCTGCCCAATGCGCCTGATATTTATATGGTAGATGCTTTAGGATCACCGCGACAAACTCCTCTTCGCTGATGGGCGGGTCGAAGTGTCTCGATTTCTCGTACATCTCCGATAAGTGATATTCTAAATTTCGCCCCTTTCCTGGAGCAAAGCGTTCGGCGTGGAGCTGTGCCCTGAGGTTTCCTTGAATTTTTCTGCTCCAAAAATGTGCAAGAAACTGTCCTCTGAACTCAGGGTAGCAGACTGTCCTCTCGCGAACCGTTTCCCACCAGAAATACGCAGTAGATTTGAAACACATGCTAAGGCATCGCAGCATGTCTGGGTCACTCAGAGAAAAAAGCTTAGAATACTCCTCGAATTTCAGGAGAAAATTTACAGGATTTTCACCAGCTAGTCCTTCATATTTAGGTAATTGCTCCACCCAGAGCTTAGAAGGGTGGTTGCTGAGAGAGCTGGCTACTGGTGCTACAGTTTGATTAACTATCACTGTTATCGCGGGCATGCAAATAGTCGCGTTATGCGTTGACAGCGTGGACGTCGCGTCAGGCGCGGCTTCTGGTGGCATCTGTACCCGCCTTAAATCTGCTACCAGGTCGTACACTTCCGTCTCAAGTTGACCTACTTGGTCGCCCACGTTCGTAATCTGCGAATTGGTCTTCCCGCGCTCCACATACGATGCCTTTTCTACCTGTTCTAGCCGGGTCTCGATGTTTCTATCAAATGAATCCAGCTGTGCCGCCATTGTTTCACGTAGCTGGCCAGTCACATCGATAGTTGATGGCCTACATTCCAACTGTTCTAATCGTTGTTCTACCCTCCCTGTCTGGATAGCTACTTGCTCCTTAACAACCTCCAGCTCTTCTCGCTGTGTCTGTACCTCGCCACGAATTGAAACCACTTCGCCTTGCAAACCGTCGATCTTTTCAGACACCTTATTGTCTAAAGTCGCTACCTGTGTTTGCAGCGTCTCGCAGCGTCCATTGAATTCTGCGATCAAACCCTGCCCCATCGCTTGTATTTCTTCTCGTACTATCTCTAAATTAGTAGCTTAGAGTCAAGTTTAGTAGCTTGGGAGTCAAGTTTAGAAGCTTGGTCATCAAGTTTAGTAGCTTGGTCACCAAGCTTACCAGCTTGGGAGTCAAGTTTAGTAGCTTGGGCATCAATCTTAGCAGCTTGGGCTTGTATACTCCCTTGCAAAGCGTAAAGCAAATTTTCGACTCTCCCCAATACTGTGACTTCCTTTTCCTTTGGGTGTAGGAATCGTAGTATTAGTTACGAAACTTAATGTTTCCGCCGCGCCTCCTAACTCACAAACAGTCTCTTCGCCTAACCTCCTGCCAGCCACGTTGCTCTGTCCCTCCATCTCGCCCTCAAGCTCGCCTAATTCTCGTGACATGGGCGTATCGTATTTTCTTAGGTTATACCTGGCCCTTACTTGTCTTGGCATTTACCTCTTTACGTCGTGTAAATAGCTCCGCGCACGTATACGACTAAGCTGTGTAGTCGGCACCTCCTACCTCGAGCCGAAACGTTGGCGCCACTCTTTCTTATGCACAACCTTCATAGACAAAACGTCTACTGTCGCGGCATAAGGAATGTAAATAAAAAGAAAGGTTAAAGAGATAATGAGTGAAATTGCAAAATTATGAATTGTGTATGGTAGAAAAGCCTCCAGTGTAATGAAAATCTTGTTTGAAAACCTAGCTATGCTCAGTCGGGAAATTAGGAAAAACATGAGATCTATCCGAGGGCTTACGCAGGTGAGAATAAGATTTTGAAAGGAGGCTAAGCTTACTACAGAAAAACTACGATACAAAACATATATATAAGCTAATTGGTTCAGGCAAGGAAAGCAGACAAGACTTATCTGGCGATATACTCTGAAGTTCGCTGCGTCGCACGTACCAATTAATAATTCTAGATACTTAGATTTTTATTACTTCTTTTAAAAAGAACAGCCATCAAGAAAATACATTCATTATTTTTCCCCCATTATTTTTTTTTCTCCAAAGACAACCTTCAATAATCAGCTCCACACTAAGAGAAATAAAATTGACAATAAACTGAAGTAGTGTTAACCCTGACTCTTAGGTGAGAAAACAAAACATGAATATATATCTATTATCCCTACTTCAGCCTTTAAAGTAACTAAACTAAATTATGTACACTAAAAAAATAACAAACAAAATATTAAATAATCCAATCAGGCAATAAAGGGCTCAAATAAAATTAAAGCATCTCTGCCAGTCCATATGTCACACTAATAAATATTAGGGTTTAGTAATAATGAGTTGATATGCGCATCTTTAATCATTCGTAAAGTTTGTAAATCAATTTATGTATGTTATAATTATTTAATTAGTCTAAATTTTTCAAGAGACGTCAATCAAGTTTTGTTTTATTCAGTTTGTTAAATTAAACAGATTTATATATCGGGAGTAGTCCAAATAAATTATTTTGATGTAAATTAAATATAAATGCCGGCGTACCAATATCAAACTTTGGAAAAAGAAGGTTGTAGGAAATATTTTTTTTTTTTTCACTCTGGAATAGTTACACAGTGCGCAGCAGGATAACGACAGGGAAGAGTCTTAAAGAAAGAGGGCCAAACCAACCCTCTCCCCCTTTGAAGGCACACATCGCCGTTGCTTGCAGGCGGGACTTAAATGGACGTCATGCAGAGACAAAATTTAAAACATGTGTAAATAATGAAGGTATATTAATGAAACTTTAACAGGTTATACTAATAAATATGCATGCCACATATACGAAATTTCAAAAGGATTTAATTAATGGTTTGCGTATGGTTGAGGATACGATAAGCCACTGTGACAGGAGGTCGCTGATCGGCTCGTAGTTGTCTCCATGAAGAAGGAAGGGGAAGTTTTGTTGCTGTGCGGGGGTGAGAGGACTCTTGTCGCGTGTGCCGGACACAAAAGACGTCGGCTAGGCATCATTTGTTTTAATCTATTATTGAATGTAGACACGACTAATTAAAATGACGTTACACACATTTCATAAGTCGGTGAGAAATTGCTTTTATTGACTGAGCTATACAAATATCGATCCTTCCATGCACGGGATGTACATTGCATAAGAAAAGTTTTATAGTCAACGAGAGCGACTCCTGGACTCTTGCGCATCGGATCCAAATCTCTACGTCACCAATAAATACAACAAATTGCTTATACTTACTTGACCTCCGGCCGGTGCAATGATAACTTTATCCTCGAACACTACTAATTGCCGTGTAGGCGTATACTAAAAGCAACGAATAAGGAATGGAAATAAACATTGCAGAGTGAGATGACTTATTAGAAATTTTACCTCGTTGGGTTGGTAAAATACCTCAGCAACATAAAAACTATTTTATAAACAAACAGTGTTTCATATTTCGTAGAAAGTGTTCACAGGTCACAGTCGAATTTTAAAATGAATAATAATGATAATGAAACAAATTATTTGCGCTATAAAAAAGAAAAGCATAAGAAAGAAAATAAAATATCGTGAAAAATCTAAATTGGTCAGGATGTTAACATAAAATCACGCAGGTAAACCAGTTGCTGCAAAATACATAGGGGATAACTGCAAGTAGGTAAGAATAAACAGTGTAAAAATTTTTAATAGACGTCTTACATTATATTAAGAAATTGTTATTTATATGTTTGTGTTTTGTAATGTGTACACGATTGAGGCGCTTTGATAAGGTTGCTATGGAGTAAAGAGAGAACACGTTTAACTGTTTTTTTTTATAAGTTGAAAAGCAAGGAACTATAAGTGTTATACCTCGCTGGCTTAGTAAATATCGTGCAAGTAGAAAGGAGACGATCACGGAAAACAGAAATACAAGACAATGATATGCTGTATACAGGTAACCTACATGCTCACGGTGTAACAAACTCATACAAAGCTCGCATAAAGCAAAACAATGTAACCAGGGACATACCCGTAAGTCGTGAAGCCATTATTGACATTTACGGTATAACAAAAGGAAGATTGAAAAGTTTTCAAGGCTTTGAAGCCTAATCAAAGCTGTCCTAAAGATATTTAGCGGAAACATTTGACTCACCCAACGGCCGTGTCAGCAGCTTTCAAAACCCAAATAGAACACCACACAGGCATATTTAGACCTAGGCATTCTCACTACTCTTTCCGCGATAGTCAACAAAAGCTATATTTGCCAGGAAATGTTAACAATAATTAAACCCATGCATATTACGTTTCTTGACGAACATCGCGTTAACGTTCCTTACAAGCTTTATAGTAAGGTTTTGTCACACATTCAACATCAGCTTTGGGTTCTCTCGGTCTGACACGTTTTCAACTTGTGATCACTACAAACAGGCAAAAAAAGATGGAAAACATTTGACTGATGTCAACAGTTTGGCTACACAGCGTGAAATTCATTTGAGGAAAGCTGAAGCATTTTATCAAAAAGAAAAGACTTTGGAAATTCATTTGAGGAAAGCTGAAGCATTTTATCAAAAAGAAAAGACTTTTCAAACAACGAGCATAGCTGAGGTCTTTAACCGTTCTTACCCTTAATTTCATGCAGAATGTATGGATATACACATACATTGAAGACAAATCTTTTCGTTGATGTTAATAAGTTTGGCTACACAGCGTGAAATTCATTTGAGGAAAGATGAAGCATTTTATCAAAAGAAAATACTTTTCAAACAACGAGCATAGCAAGGGTCTGTAACCGTCATTACCATTGATTTCATGCAGAATTTTCGGATCCCTCATCTGCACATAAGTGCTATATTTTATGCTCGCCAACTCTGGATTTATATATTTGGAAATTCTTTTGAGGAAAGCTGAAGCATTTTATCAAAAAGAAAAGACTTTTCAAACAACGAGCATAGCTGAGGTCTTTAACCGTTCTTACCCTTAATTTCATGCAGAATTTTCCGCTCCCTCATCTGCACATGAGTGCTATATTTCATGCTCGCCAACTCTGGATTTATGTATTTGGAGTACACGATTTAGCGGACAATGATGTGTGAATATACACATACATTGAAGACAAATCTTTTCATTGATGTTAATAAGTTTGGCTACACAGCGTGAAATTCATTTGAGGAAAGATGAAGCATTTTATCAAAAGAAAATACTTTTCAAACAACGAGCATAGCAAGGGTCTGTAACCGTCATTACCATTGATTTCATGCAGAATTTTCGGATCCCTCATCTGCACATAAGTGCTATATTTTATGCTCGCCAGCTCTGGATTTATGTTTTTGGAGTACACGATTTAGCGGACAATGATGTTTGAATATACACATACATTGAATAAATCGCAATACGGGGTTAAAATGAAGTGACATCGTTGTTGTTTCATTTCTTGCTAAATAAATTTACACCAAGAACGATCTCATTCTGATTTCAGATGGATGCACAGGACCGAACAAGTACTTTGTTATGGTGTCTTTCTTTATATGCTGATACATTACTTACACATGTTCGCATTCATAACCTATTTGTTTCCTGTATGAAGTCATTCATGATTAGTCTTTGGTTACACGGAAGAAGAAAACCGCAACAGTAGAAGTACCGAGTGAGTAGTATTATTATTTATACAATCAAGTCGCTCGTGCAATCAGCCATTAAGGACTCTTTAGTGTGAAACAAGACATTCTTTTTAATGTCAAATATGCAGTGGAGACTTCCTTGAAGCCCTCAGCGATAAAATTTGTTAAGCTATAAGCACTAAGGATGTTCGTACAATATCAAATCATCGTCCAAATTCATTTATGTACGTGGTATATACACTGACTCATGGAGTATTGTCGCACTTCGAAATACATCACAGATGCCAATATAAATGACATTTCACCAACTCTGTACCACACCACTTCCAATTAATTAGTTGAAAGCTAATGACATCAGGAACCTGTTCTCGTATCTGTCTACGGAAGCACAACACTTCTATGGAAATCTGTTCGTATATATCAGTGACATACATTCTGAGAACGGTTTAGTAGAGGATGATGTCGCCATGATATAATCTGGCATCTGTAGTGGAGACTATGGACTGGACTGTTTCCCTACTATCATTGTGTTGTTATAGCCATAATGTTAAATGACGATGGGCATTAACACTCTTATAATTTTTCTTCTAATGACTACGTTTATTTTCCTTACTGTGTTCTATTCAGTATCAATTATTATATTATACTGTCAACATTTCATGATATTGTTACTGTACTTTGTGGATGTTTATATGTTCCAATATCTTTTAGTCTTGTTACTATGTTTGTTTACTTTATGATGTTCAACCCAATACCACTTATTTTAACATATTGTCAAATTTTGTCCGTAATTTTCATTATTTACTTTCCCTATTCAGATAATTTCAGACAAAAACCACACGCGTCCTTGTGTTGAGCACACAGTTGCAACATAAAACTTACATTTTGCTAACATTTACTGTATACAGTTTTCCGCCTTATTTTACAAGATTTAAACTACAGGTTTGATAGAAACATGCTGGCCTATATGCAACGTAATCTTTGTGCGTGGTTTTTACCCTCTCCTACAAACTTTACATTTGGACAAGTGTTAGTTATATTCTGAACCAGTAGAATCAGTTTATAGATGGGCTTGATAAAGTCGAGGGTTTGCAGCTTCTACTGCCTGATGTGACAAGTATATCATTGCATGGCTGCGCTGATGTTTCTGAGCAGGTGTTCGTTGCTATGGTGTATCTATGAGTAATGGACACAGTTGGGAATATATCTGTTAGCCTCTACCTGGCTATGCTACGAGTTGCTCTATTTAAACCGATTTCACTTCCTCGACTGGAGCATTGTGTTCTATCAATGTTTAATCCGGCAGACCGTGTTTCACGTGGGGTTATCCCTTAACGAATTGGTCCCGATATGCTTTGGTAGCATGGCCCTAGCTGTTTTTCGTTTTCTTATGAGAAATTACCGTCTTCGGATAAGTTCTTTCCAGTCTCAGAGTTCAGACCGAGTAGATTAACGTTTGTCACCACTCAAGATCGCCCATCTACACTTCCTGTGTTTCAGCGAGTTTCTCCACGGATGAAACTCTATCGAATTGTACCATATGCCTAACGCTTTTTCTACCATTTAAAGAGACACTGACACATTAATGGCTCAATCTCATAACAGAAAGTAGAAGAAGCATAAATTATAATTTGTAGACACATTCACTATGCATTTTAAAGGAAGATGAGTGTTAACCTAAACCCCGTAACCTATGCTCTACACAGTTACGACAATTGTATCAATTCTTGGAGGAACGTGGACTTATCAGGCTAGGCGGACAAATTAGTCATGCTGACATAGATTATGCTTCTAGGACCCGTATGCTGCTTCGTAAGTCGCACCTAGCTGCCAGTATATTTGTTGACTAATTTCATCGGAAGTACCTCCGTGCAGCTCCTTAACTATTGCAGCCCGTCTTGTGCCAGTAGTTTTGAATAGTTTCAGCTAGATACCTAATACTCTGTAGAGTCCTCAAGTATACATGTTGTTTCCGCATCTGACCTAGTAACCAGCCTCCCTTAATGGTAACCTACCTCAGGAGATAAAAGTTAACCTAGCTCGCGCATTTTAAAATCCAATAGTTGATTATGCCGGATCGATTTCTATATGTATGAACAACTTGCGTCGAGCTACTACACAAAGTGTTTACCATTGTAGTTTCTTTTGTTTCATTCCTATAGAAGTAACCACTGATTTAAACAGTAGCAGATTCGTGACAAACTAATATGGTTCCTGTCTAGGAGGGAATATTGCTCCGACCTGTACTCCGACTACGGTACGAATTTTGCAGGTGCCTCCAGACACCTCACATAAGTCTTCCAGTAACTACTTAAATCACCATTGCTTGAGAATTTTGCTATACTCATGCAAGAAAGATTTCCTTCATACCGATTGCTAGTCCTCATCAAGGACGGTTCTGACAGGTGGCAGTTAAGTATACCAAATTACGCCTAAGGAGACTAACTAGGTGAATAGGTTCTTGTCCTTGAAGAGCTGATTACTCTCTTCACCAGAATGTAAGTCATCCTAAACTGCAGACATCTCAAGCGTATTTCAGCCGACTCCTCAGACCTGACCGCCCTGACTCCAGGTCATTTCCTCGTCACACCTTTAGTGTCTGTACCTAAATCCGCAGAAGTTGACGAGAGTTTTTGCATTAACCAACTGTAGAACATTGAATATAATATGGACAATCAATTTTTGGAGTGTTGCCATCAAGTATATATATGCATAATTTGCAACTGCCTACTAAGTGGAAAACTCCACAAGCAGGACTTAGATCAGGAGATCTCGTCGTTGTAGTCGAAGATACTGTAGAACCACACCGCTGTGTTTGTGCCTTGCAATGGTCACAAAGGTGCATCTGGGGATTGATGGTGTTGTTCTGGTGGCTGTGTTGTGCACCCAGAAGGGACTACTATCCCGTTATGTGCACAAGCTCTACCGTATCCCTGTGTTTTAGCTCCTTTTCTATGCTTCGTGACGTGACTTTCTATACTGATGCGAACTAGAAAAGTTAATTAGACCAAAGTTGTGGTATGTTTGTTTCCCTTCAACAAACTCAAATTCACCTGCAAAGAAACAGTGTTTGAGACCACATATTGGTCTCGGTGGGCGGTATATATGTTCTATTCCTCTTCAATCGTGTGCTGGAACTCAGAATGCATTGATGGACGTGTGCGCAGTGTTCCCAGCATCCTCACTATCAGTTCAAGATGGCGACTGTGTATTTCAAAACGTGCAGGACTAGGTCCTCAGGAGTGTCTTTTGCTAATGAATATTTAAGAACTTCTACAAGAGGCAAATTATTGGTAAGAACAGTGCACGCCTCTTCGATTACTTGCTCACAGAGAGGGCATTGTTGACGCCGTTACAGCTGGCTCTTTTAAACCGAAACTATGCTGCATTTTTAAACCACTTATGTGTTCATGACACACCTAGGCCTCTAATCTGATATCTCATGTTGTGGACACAGGTTAACAACATTATCGGGGAAATCACTAAATTTTGCTTAACATTGTGATGTGAACGATTCGATGAGAGTGAAGACGTATTACGTAACTAACTATCCTTTGATGCATTGTTTAGTATTACAGACGAGATATTGTTGAACCATAAATTAATCGGCAGTAATCATAGTCATGATTTCAGTTCTGTTACAAAATAAGATTTTGAGTCGTGCTGTTATCATAAAAAAAACGAGTCGATGAAGTAACGATAGTCTTTAGAGAATAAAAAAAATTAACACTAAATAACACTGACTTCAAAAATATCTACTGCGAAAAAAAAAAGAACACTAAAAAGGGAAAAAAAAATACATTTACTTTATTTTTGGAATGCTTAGAATACAATTTGTTTATTAGAACAGTATAATACAATTATTGTTATTTTTGGAGTCGGTGCCTGCCAAGGTTACCAAACTTTTAACGAAGTTGCGTAGGTAAACGGTTTAATTTGATGAAATTCAACGTTGATTGCAACTAAGCATTTCTTAATCGACACGTAGACAGCAACCGCGTGGCACTGAACAGTACATGGCGCAGCGGTGAGCTTATATGAGGGACTGGGAGGGGAGCACCTGTTTTAATTAGGTATGCTACATTATCAAATTAAGGATGAGTTAAAAATATTTTTCCAATTTTAGGATATTTCGTGAAATTAATTAAAAGTTTGGCTGGCATCAACTCTAAAAATATAAAGAATTGTTTATTCCTCTCCTAATAAATTAATTGTATTGTAAGCATTATAAAAATAAGGTTACTATTCTATACCTTCAAGTGCATTTTTTTTTTTCAAAGTAGAATTTTTGAAGTCGGTGTTATTTACTGTTAATTTTTTCTTATTTCTTAAACTTTTACGGGGTACCGGTGCCCACCGTCAACACTCGTGCTGTCTATCGCTAAGGAGGTCCATTGTGCCTTCGCAATCTAAGTCAGTCCAGAAATTCCTTTACCATAGTTACCCCAGTAGCAACACACGTTAGGCCAACGGTATGGAATTGGTTGGAAAGGTTGGCAATATGTTGTGTTGGAAACCATACCTTAAACCAACGGTTGGCTTTTGGTTGCCAATGATGTAAATAGATTGTGTAGGAATACTCCTATAAAAATAACGTTGGCCTAACATTAGTTTCCAAATGAAAACCGACTTAATGCATTCTATTTGCATAGTGATGAACTGTGTCATAACAGACACAACATTACACATTTAGCTTTAAAAACAGCCACAAAAATTGTTTAAGTAAATTCTTTATTCGGTGGTATAATGATGAGAAAGTGTTGGAAAAACAACCGTTGGTTGTTAGCAGTGGCGATGCGTGACCTAATTTGAAAGGCAAGCTACTAATCATAAATGCGACTACTAGAATTTTATCCTTTAAACAGGTTAGAAAGCCGGGGGGGGGAGGGGATTAAACCTCGGAATATTTTAACGGAAGCCCGAACACCACGTAAAACGTAGGGAAAGAGAGAAATAATAAAAACGACTAAACCGCATATTCCTTGCCAGCAAGCGTGGCTGTAGGTTTAGCAACTGATGAAATGGAAATCATACCGAAACGGCTGGTATCGCGTCAAAGATTCTTTATCAGGATGCGTGAAGGCAATATGACGGGATACCTGATACCTTAAGATAAAACCAAGGAGCCAACCAGGGGATCGGTCAGATTGTCACGTTGCTATTTACAAAATGTCTCTTTGGGAAATCACGGCTGGTGATGTGGACGATGTTCGAGGCTATTGACTGTAGAGTTACAACATGCGCATTATTACAATCATCACTTTTATAAAGCCTTCGTTTAATATCCTGCCATCACTACTGTTGAACAATTTTCATATTTTTAGAAAGAATATCTTTGGAATCCTAGTTGCCAATAAAGCCTTAGTAATACTAACTTTGCAAAATTGCATAATTTTCTAAGTTAGTTGTATTATTAGTAAGGCTACTTTTGGCAATTAGGTTTCCAAACTGTTTCATTGTAAAAATAGCGTACAAAAATTACTGTAAACAAACGATCTCACAAGGATAGTTTAGATATGTTTATGAGAACTGAGCACAAAACACCATAATCTAAATTAGTTCTGCAATATTTACAAAAAAATTCAAATAAAGAGAATTTTTAAATAAGACTACAGCCGTGTTAAATTATGCAAATTTCAGGTGTCGGCCTACCTTCTATGATGAGGTCACATATTTGCTGGAAAGTAAAAACACTGCTGGAAAAAGTAATTCACACACACACAACACTTGCATTCACATGTTTCCGTTTCATCCATTTGATGTATTTCGGTTTTTAGTCTCGCAAGATCACTTTTAATCCTAGTATAGATAGCGCAGCTAATAATGTTAAATTTCAACGTACATTAACCAATTTAAATTTAAAAAACGATAATATTCACTTGACAGTTTACCGTGCGTCGCGGGAACTAGCCAAAATACTGGATTCGTGTAACTTGTAAAAACCAACTGCCGGTGACCAGTATTGCCAACTGAAGTTTGTATAAAACCACCAATGGCACTGAAATAATCACCGGAGACATATCTTATCAATAGAAAAGAAAATGTCAAATTTACTAGTATCAGTTTAAACAGTCTTCGCCTCCCTGTTTAATCAACGTATAGGTTACAAAACTTGACCGGTAGTAGACTATCTGAAATCACAGTATCTGGTAACAAAACCACTAAAGTGGCAATTCTTCTAGGTTCGGCTATATTCGGATCACTTCGGTGAGAAAGCACTGCAATCGTAGCTTTTAACACAGCGTCACGTAGCCAATCCCCTCCCGTATTCCTTCCGACCGGCCACCCCTCCATCCCCTTCATTCACTAGAATACTATTGCTGCAACTCTAGCCACTAGAAGCGATATTGGAAGCGCTTTTAAAAAGCTTGCTTTGGTTGTTTACGACTTCTTATCTTCCAATTGACACTATTGTAATCCGAGCGGAATATGTAAATGATACATCTATCTGCACGAGTCGTAGTCAGCTTCTAGTGGAGACAAGATTGCAAGAAAATATTTATTATAATCACAGGGTTGACAGGAAGCTGCCTGGGCAAGCACTGCTTGCCTTGCTTACCCTGACGAGACGCCACTGGTTGTTAGAGTATAAGAACAGGTTGGGCCAACGGTTTTTTACAACTAACATCTAACCTATCAAAATTTTTGTAAAGAATGCCAAAAATGCAATAACAAATAACATAAATATAATACAATATTTACTAAAATAAAATTGTTAAAATACAGTTATCGTTGGAAAAGTGTTGGATAGAGCTGAAAAAGAGAACGGTTGCCTATTAAAAGATTTTGTACGTTGGGCCAACTATTTTTTCCACTGAATCCCCCCCCCCCAAAAAAAAATGAAAATAGCATTTACACATTTCATAGAACACATAACTTGACCTCTTAATTCAAAGAAATTTGTTACAATGTGATTCATAGAATGACCTCTCAATTCAAAGAAATTTGTTACAATGTGATTCATAGAAATTTTTTATTCATTGGTAGAATGATGGGTAAATGTTGGTATGACAACTGTTGGTTATTAACAAATATGCACATGTTGGCCAAACGTAACTTTACATCCAGTATCCAAATTAACTAATTTTATGAAAATAACACCAGAATATTAATCAACATTGATATAATGCCATATTTTTGAAAGAAAACTGTTAACCTACAGTTAATGGTAATTTTCTTTCGTTGGTGGAGTGTTGGACAAATGTAAAAACGAGAACAGTTGGTTATTAACAGAGTAAAGTACGTTGACACAACGATATTTTTCAACTGAATTCCAACTAAATTAATTATCAAGACATAGAATTTACACATTCCATTGAACACAACCGCTACCTCTTCATTAAAGAACATTGTTAAAACGTTTCATAGTAATTTTTCACTGATATGTAGAATTATGGGTTAGTGTTGGTATGACAACCGTTTATTATTAGAGTGAAGGAAAAAGGTTTGATGGACAGTCGTTAGTTACTAGCAATTATTCCCAATAGAATCATATGTTGGCCCAACAGTCAGAAATCATCTTTAATTGTTGGTTATTATGTTGTTTTGGAAAACTTACATAAATACAATGTTGACCCAACACTGAAAGTCAATCAAAATTTTATAAAAACTACATTTTCGTGGAATTAATCAGCAGTGCAAATAAAATGATGAAGAATTTTTCAGAATTTAAATGGTTGGTTGAACGTTGGCAACAATTTGACAAACACATATTTGGCTTTTGGTATAGATTTTCATGATCAGCAAGTGTTATAAAACCAACTTTTTCCCTTTAACACACATATTAACGTTTGAAATGGAAAATAGAAATATGTTACACACAATCTCACATGCTGTAAAGTATACTAAATATTTTGGTATTAGAAGAGAGAGCTTCAGAACAAATTAAATGGTTGTTTGACAAGTTTGCGAACGTACGGTTGGCATTTAGTATGAAAGTTTATTTTGAGCCAACTTTAAAACACCAATGTACTGCCATCAGAAAAAAAAATACAGAAAATTGAAAAGATAATTCAATCCCATATGCTATGAATATTTTTCTAGAATTGAACATTGGAAGTGATTTTTTGAACAATCGAAATATTTTGGTAGCAATTCATAATTTTATTCTTACCCAACATTTTAAAACTAACGGAATCTCTATATCATATATACATATTTAAATATGAAATGTAAAACTATTTGTATCAAATTGCTTAAAGTAAAAAATATTTTACAATAATCTTTATTTAAACAGCAATATTTTGAACACTGAAATGTTAATTTTTATTTTAACGTTTGCTACAAGGTGATGGTTGTATGTCGTAAGATTTGAGTCCGATATTTTAAGTTGGTCCAATGTTGTGTAGTAATTATATTGTTAACGTTTAACTTATTTCTGTAAAAAAATGTATTTTTCGGTCTTTGCTTATTTGTTTTTTGCACAAACATAACGTATTAAATTTTTTAATATTTTAGTTATATTTGTGGGTTTTATATTGTAAAACAATTCTTGGCATAACGTTGGATGTTAATGAAGAACACACATCTTGCCATACATTTGATAAATATAATATTATTTGATAGATAATTTGGAAAGTCAAATATTGGCTTCTAATATTTTCGCGCAGTTTAACCAAACTGAGCATATTTTAGACCCCATAAAATATGCTACTCTGGTAGACTTATGTGATAGTTTGCTCGTATTTCGGAGATAATATTTCTTCTACTTACGAGTTACTAGAATGTGTTCGACATAGCACTGAGAGCATACAAAATAACTTATTAAAAAAGAAATTTAAATGGCAAAGTGTCTGAAAAACTTCCAACATTTCATTGGATGCAATGTGTTCAGCGTAGAAATATAAGACATCTAAAATTAAGTCAAATGGATAGTTTTACAAATTACTTATAAAATAAATTGTTTAAAAATAATTGGTGTTCAAGTAGGCTAAGCATTCGTGCCGATTGCATAACTAAGATAGCAAAAAAAAAACATACCTCCAGTAGGCATCGTAGAGTAATCGGTAAGGTAATGGGTCGTAAGGTAAGACTCATCTGTATGTAGAAAATAGTCATGGGATCGAAACCAATTTACTTTTGGTAGACTATTTTTACACAATTACGGTAGTTTGAGCTGTACACGAGAGCTCTAAAATTAAAGAATTACATATATTAGGCTCAAATTAGCTTTTTTAGAGTACAATTTTTCAGTATTTTGTTCATCCAACGTTTCACCCATGTTGGCCCAACGTAATTCAAATGTTGTCACTATGCATGTAATTGACGTAATGCTAGCATTTAAATTCTCATAAACTATTCTGTTGGTTATTAATATAAAATAAGTTAGTGTCCAAATAAAAACCAACGTTGCGCCAATTTAGGCCCACGTGACATTTTGACATTGGCCCAACATATGATGTCAATGTTGGGCCATTGTCGGAAAAATGCTGTTTTCGGGTTGGCATCAAACCAAATTATAAATGTTGGGCCAACGTAGGTCCGATTGTCATTTTTATGTCAAGAAATCGTAACTTTTCCAACGTCGGCCCAACCTTTAGGCAAACGCTGGGCCTACGTTGATCCAAACAAATATTGCTACTGGGGTTGGTACCGACATAGTCTTGGATTGTCATAAACCTTTCACTTTCTTGATCAGTATACATTTAGAATTGGATTATTCCCAGCGTGGTCGTTACCTGGATTTCCGCATGTACGAATTGTGCCGGACGATGCCCCTGGTCGGTGGGTTTTCTCGGGGATCTCTTGTTTAATTCCGGCACAGCTCCATACTCACCTCATGTCATCCCTCACCAGCGCTAAAGACCCGGATGTTAAGCGCTGATAAAAATCTCTCACTCACTCCTATTCGACTTTAAGGAGTTCTCTGGTGTGTCTTCTAAATCCAAGGTACAATGCCAATTTAAGTAAAATGATACCTACCAGTAAATATCCCCTTTCCAACAAATTAAAATTTCCAAATACCTTAATGAACATCAAAGATCTGAGGTCAGAAACGTAAAAAATAATAATAAAAACAAACTGATATCATCCTCCGTTTTTTGAAGTCGGTTGAAAATGAAAACATAATTTACTCGCATAATTTCATAGACACAAACAAAATAAACGATAGTATTTTGTACTATAGCAGTAAATGTCTGTTTACGTTATGATGTAGCAGAAAATAATTTGATCTTCACCTTTTTCTTAAACAATCCGCAACGGAAGTTCATTTCCCGCAAAAGACTCATATAAACTTATGATTACCTAAACGTTTATTTTGTAATTTTTATAGTAGACCTTGTATTGTGCAATGGGTTGTGGTAGATAGTATTTGCATCTTACAAAAATAGTTATGCTAAGTTAATTGTTACAGTATCAGTAAATTTTAACTCACAGCGACAAAACAACTTCTTAACAGCAGTTAAGGCCAATATATTCCAGATATGAGTCGACACGGGGATCGAAAAGCTGTATTTTCCGCGAACGAATATTATTTCAGTGATATAAAGTAATAGTATTTCCTTGTAAACCTAAATGTAAAAAAAAAAAAATGACATAGCTATGAATGCCCTTTTATAGAAAAGGTTTTGACTATGAAGTCAGCAAATATTGTAGTGCTTAGGCATATAACTATTTAGTGGGAATGTTTGTTATTAATGGCGTATTAACATGTGTGTGTTTTAGGAGCAATGCAGGTGTTCTTTGTGGTCACAGCAATGTTCCTGACCGGGACAGCCAGTGTCGACACACCAAGTGCCAGTAGTTGTGAAATACAAAACTTAAGTGCCCTCTGCAGCAACAGAAGTCTAGAGGAGGTGCCTGCAGACCTACCCAGGGACATCTACGCACTGGACATTCAACACAACAAACTGCCCAGCCTGGACAACCAGCTCTCCTCTACTGACTGTCCCTCACCTGGACAAGCGAAGTGTGCAAGGTTCCCACACTTGGTGACACTTGACATCTCCTACTGTGCGACTGAAAACATCAGCAGTGATTTCTTTCACGGGATGCAGAACTTAAGTTTTCTGTACCTAAAAAACAATAACATTCATTTACTTCATGAAGGAACTTTCACAAACAATACATTCATACTAATTCTAGACATTTCGGGAAATAAGATAACTTCGCTTCCACGTAAACTGTTCAACGGCTTGCTGCAGCTGGAATTCTTGTATATCAGAAACAATCGCCTTCAAACCATACATTACGATACATTTAGGGGTCTGCATAAATTATTTGAGATTAATGTAAGCAACAATCAGATATCATCGCTTCCCCAAACAGTTTTCGCCGATCAGTATAATATGGTAGAGTTATTTTTAGACCACAATAATTTAACGAGTCTACCACAAGACCTCCTTCAAAATCTAAAAAAATTAATTACGTTCAGTGCTTCGAACAACCGTGTGACGTCACTAAGCCCTGCATTTTTCTCAAATTTGCCCAGTTTGCGAGTTATAAGCTTCAGTTATAATTCGCTTAGAAGACTTTCTAAATACACTATCCAAGATATCATTAGTAAAGCTGAAGCAGATTTTTCATTTAATAGAATTAAATCAATACATTTAAGTCGTCTTCCTATTTCAGCAACGTATGAAAACAAACTTAAAGTGATGAGTACAAAAGCAGTTGTCTGCCCAAATATAATAGGCAGTGAAGAACCTTGTTATACGTCTGACTTACCGGAAACTAAATATTCCGTATTTCATGCAATAGACTTTTCATTTAATGACATAAGTTTCTTGAGCTTTAGCAAAGCCAACGATACATGTTCTCTAGAATTCTCTAACCTTATTTTAGCAGGAAATTACAAACTACATTTTCCTATTGAATTCGTGAAAAAAGAAAGGTTTATTACAGAACTCAGTCTTGAACGGACCAATTTATCGTGGAGAAACTTAACCCTTTTTAATGAAATATTCCAACTAAATGATTTGAAAATTTTAAGTATTGTAGGATGTGATGCATGCGAGTTTTATACTCAGAACTTGTTGTCTTATGTTTTCAATTCCAAAAAAAAGGTTTATATGGTATGCGGAGAGAAAAAAGGACATGTTATCAACGGAAAAGGAATATTACTTAGTACATTATATAGACGTACACACGCACAAAACATGATATCTAAAATAACTAATAATGACTCGTCAAGGTTGGAAAGTATTCCCAAAAATGCGGAGAACTTATGTCGGTTCCCTTGTGAAATATTTGAAAATTCAATCAAAATAACAGTCCATTTAGATTTGCCTTTTGATGATTTAAACTTACTTTGCTCTCGTACAATCGATTGTTCGTATTCGCCTGTCTCTATGTTGCCGAATGTAGACAGTGCTTCTTGCGTCCTCTTCACGCACAGTGGCATTGTGACTATCCCAGAAGATTACTTCCAGTATTCTTTTGCTGTGAAGTATGTTGACTTGTCATATAACAATATAAGTTACCTTCCAAATAAAATATTTCATTCCATGAATAAACTATTAGTTTTGAAACTGGAATACAATATGTTAACATCCTTACAATCATCTTTGTTTTTTAACTTGACCAATCTAAATTTTTTGTTTCTTAAAGGAAACTATATTTTATACTATGCTCCAAACACTTTCACATATTTGTTTAGGCTACAGGCGTTATTCATGGATTTCAGTAGCGCAGCAATTTTAAGCAGTGAAACTTTTAACAGTCAACGAAACCTACTTGTTCTTGAAGTGAACAATGTAGATAATAATTCAAATTTCAGTATAACTGAAAGTTCGGGTATTAATGACATGGTGAACTTAAAATCACTTACTCTAAGGGGATTCACTTTAAACTCCAGTCTCAGCGACATGCTTACTAAAGTAACAAGATTACGTGTAGCAAGATTTGAAAGAACAATAATGTCTGAAGTTCCCGATTATGCTTTTCATAAGCTCACTGAGCTCCAGGTACTTACTATAAAAAATAATAAAATAAAAATCATTAGTGAAAATGCCTTTAATATTTTAGCTAATCTCCGTATGTTAGATGTTTCCGAAAACAAAATAAAAGAATTCCACAAAAATTCATTTCGAAATACCTTACAGTTGGTAGTTCTTAACATTTCTTACAATAAAATCGAAAGTTTACCTGACAAAATTTTTAACAAGTTATATCATCTGAAAATTCTAGATGTGAGTAATAACTACATTTCGAAATTGGCCTGGTATGCGTTTGCTTACCTCAATGTTACTAATGGGTTATACATAAAACATAATATCACCGAAGAAATTGACATCTATTTTAGTAAAAACGTTTTTCTTGACTATACGATTATTGAAAGTTTATTGAATTTAAAGAATCGTTACAAAACTCCTTCGGAGTATTTAATGTACTGTAATCAGTCATCACTTACGAACACATCACGTAGGAGGAGTTATCATGAATATGTTATAAAAAAGCCAAGATTGACAATTATTAATATGTCAAATAATAAAATAGCTACTTTATCTGGAAAAACATTTTCAAGTCCTTTACTTAAACATCTGTTTGTTTCGAATAATAAAGTACACATAATCGATAACGATGCATTTAAATACATGCCAATATTAGAAAACCTCTATTTAAATGGAAATTTTATTGTGACTATTCAAGGAAGTCTATTTCAAAATTTGAAATTTCTAATTAACCTTGATTTGAGCTATAATCAAATAGAATTCATTGAAGTTGGATCATTTAGAGATTTGGGGTCGCTGAAAACACTGAGGCTCAGCTATAATAAGTTAAAAATGTTTAACGCGAAATCGTATTTTTCTGAAAATGTTTTGCGAAGTCTCTTTCTCAACGATAATTTTATTATGCTGAATAACACAAATTTTTCGCCACTTACGAGGTTAAAGGGTATAGTATTGAAAAACAACCCGTTAGGAAATTTACACAAAGGTTTGTTTTATTGGGGCCTTGAAACTATAATTCTTACAAACTCTAACATTTCCACACTTGATCTAGGCACATTCGAAGTAATTAGTAATCTAAAAATTTTATTGTTGAATAAAAACCTAATAAACTCTTTAACTACACATCATTTCTATTCCGTAAATGAGTTAATATATCTGGATATGAGTAGGAGTAAAAACGTTATCGAAGATAATGTCAGTTATGCAGGTTTTAGTTGGAAGAACATGACTTTGCTCAACTATTTTTTTGGACTAGATCATCTTCAGTACATGGTGTTCGCTGGCAATCCCATATGTGAGAATGCTCAGAGGACACAAATAATAGAAGAACTCTTTCTTTCTAATACCTGGAGAACTGTTATTTGCACGCAAGAATTTACACCGCCACAGTGGTATTTTAATAAAAGAATACAATCGGTCATTGTTAATATAGATAAGATTTACTAGCCTTTAACAGTTTTAGGCTATATATGTCCTCATATGTTTTATTATTGTATAACAAAAAATTATAAAAAAGGATAAATTAAAATCGTTCTTTATTTTAATTTTCACACGCTTTGATTTGTATTAATTTATTACTTAAGTTATATATATTTTTAAAATTTAATAGGGATATATTTGTTTAAAATCTTAAAAAAATAATTCATACCCACTACACTGTATCTTGGCTGTTATTAAAGAAACAGATGCAATGCTAAGTAATGTACAATTTTGAAACATTCCTTGTTGATGTTTGTTGGTCATTTAAATTACAGTATATATATATATATATATATATATATATATATATATATATATATATATATATATATATATATATATATATGTTTTGAAAATGAATTTTTAATTTATAACCTGCTGCTCTCTGATCATCATGCGAACAGAATTTTGAATAATTTGAGTAAAAATATTAATATTTAAAATTTGCAGTATTCTCTTTCACAGCAAAAGTCTCTCAACAAATATTACGAAATAACACTTCAAACATTTGTAAAATTTGTAACAAAACTCAGAAAGGTATATTTATACCTAGTTTAATATTTTTCTTGCTGAGGTGAATGTACCTGCAAACCACATTTACTTAAGTTATAATGACTGATATCATAAAATTAATAATTGCAACATAATTATATGTCACATGAACGGATCGGAAAAATTGCAGTCTTATTCTAAGTACAAGTAACTGTTAAGATCACGATACATTCGCATTTGATCCTTGTTTATTTGCTATATAATGAAAGGTGCTGAGTGAGAAATGGAGATTCAATCAAGCACAGTCCCAATGTGTGTTCTCTAAGTTAGCGGACAATCAATAACATTTGATCTCTGCTTTACCATACATATATTCTTGGAGACTAGCATAGAGTTCAGTGAACTTGCGAATATTTGTCGTCTTAGTTATACGTTTGAAAACAATGTTATGGCAAATGAAATGAAATCATCAATAATGCCTTCATCTGAAGTTTATTTTATAGCTGTATTAAGCTACAGAATTACACATGTGTTGTTTTACGTCAAACTATTTTATAAAATAGCTGCAATCAGAAATTTGATAATATTTAGGTATATTCAAGAATTTTTTTTGATACAAACAATTTTACACAAAATTACAGAGGCGAGATTCTGTAGCTCATTGTATTAAATGTCACTGTAAATTATTTGATTCGTATTATCTGAATAATTTTTACTTTCGATAAATAGCAAAAACTGTCATATCACTACTTTGACAAGCATTTGTACGAAAACTATGGATTCGAAAATTTTTTTTATTTTTATGACATTTCTATTAATGTAATTTGTAAGAATTTGAATGTGTTTGGTGCGATTACAAAATTACGAATTTTTCGGTGCAACGCAGTCTCAAAATACAAAATTTCTTTGCGGCATAGCTACTTTTAATGCTTTATAGTCAAACAAACTTTGTGCAGTGGCGATGAAAGTGCTTTACTGTGCATAATATTTTTAAATGGTTGGCAGACGTCGACAAAATGTGCCTTCCATTACGTCCAGCGCTGACTGCGAGTCTGTTTCCATCACAGCTTACAACAAACATTCATTTACATACACGTATGAACCACACGATATCTCATCCAGGGAACGAATTTCAAGAGGAAGAAAAATAACTGGTCCTTTTTAGCTGGGTGATCGGCGCGTTCCAGCCAAAGTTAGCGATAGCACTTAAACATTATGTGTTTCAGATCTTCAGAATTGTTCTCGCATAGTTTACGAGAGATAATGATGCAGTAAATATCTGTTTATACACGCACACCTGGTCAAGTGTTGCTCTCAATATGTTTACCTATCAAGTGAGTGAGTGAGTGAGGGAGAGATTTTCGTCAGCGCTCAACATCGAGGTCTTAAGAGCTGGTTAGGAGTGATATGAGGTGAGTATGGAGCAACACTGGAATTAAAGGGTGGGGGGAATGGGCGATCCCAGACACAACTCGCCGAACAGTGCCATAGTACGGTAAAATCGCCACATGTGAAAATCCAGGGACTGAATCGGCCGAGAATCAAACCCGGATCGCCTTCGTGGGAGGTGAATGGTCTGACCACTCATCCATCGAGGAGTTTACCTACAAGAAAAAAATTAAAATTATTCTTGTATGGCTTTTTTATGCAACACACCTATTACAAACAATTAGGGCACATCGAACTGTTTGAAAACGGCTTACCTTAGTCTGCTTCATCAAGAAAAATTCCAGCCTTATTAAAAAAAAAAAAAAAAAAAAACTGGAAAGAATTCGTTTGACCTTAAAACACAACACACACAAATAAAATTGTAGTCTCAGTTTAATATTCATCAGAAAAAATCAGTGGGTGACACCACGCGCCAAAATAGAGCACTACTTAAAATAGCTGTTGTTCTTGGCGCATACGCCAGTCTTGCCCGTAGGTATGGTTGATCAAGTTTTTTGTTGCTTCCTGCAGATACAAATTTCAATATCGTGGGCTTCTCTAATAAACTAGGTTTATAATTTGCTGTGTGAATAACAGGAAACATTATTTTATATTAAAACAATAACAATAACACACTCTTATACCGTAATTTATTAATAATTTACAGATGTTTAACAACCAAAATGTAATAGTACCTTTTCTTCTAACAGTTATTCAGACTTAACTGATCAACTTTTCACAATGCAATTGTAATTCATTGCGGATATATTTAGGTAGAAAACCAATAGGTTGTCAACACCACCTCTCTTTGCAATACTGGCCGTGTCATAATACTGCAATAAGGTTAATGCTACTACAGGTAGGAAAGAAAATATTTTCTCTCGTGGGAGAGTTTGGTACAGGGTAACATTCTGCCGCTAGTTCCCCAGCAATAGCTAATTCGTGTAATACAATACGAGAACGTAGTAAAATTAAATTTAACTAGCGTTGACAAATACAGGAGTAATTAAATTTAATCTAAATATTAAAAACAACTAATTCCACGATTTAATTTATTAACTTCGTGTGACTTAAATTCACGAGATCTGTGTGATACGTCAGTTTACATCTCCGAGCGATATCTGCGCTCAAGCGGCAGAAATTGTCTCTGTGACAAATTTTTAGAATATATCTATTGAACCTGTAGTAGAATTAACCTGAACTCCAAAGAACACAGTGGCATCTAGCGGTGCGAAAAGAAACTACATTCGCAGCTCTGCAGCTGCTGTCGGAGAGCAACAATGGAAGAAGACATTCTTCACTAATGACGTGACCATGTGGAACAAGCGAGTCAATCTCTAGGTGATCTGTCAGCCTTTTTTTTTTCTTTCTTTTTTTTTTTTTTAATAAAAGACGTTTCAATGATAATTTCAATGGACTTTATTTTTACTCTAAACTCATTACATTAAATTTCACTTCCTGTGGGGGCCGCGGTGGTCGAGGGGCAGTCCTCTCGCCTCCCACCAAGGCGATCCGGGTTTGATTCCCGGCAGGGGTCGGTCCCCGGATTTTCGCATGAGGGAATCGTGCCAGACGATGCCGTTGGCCGGTGGGTATTCTCGGGGATAACGCGTTTCCCCCGTCCCTTCATTCCGGCACTGCTCCATACTCACCTCATATCACCCTTCCCCAGCGCTAAAGAGCGCTGACGAAAAACTCTATACACCGGGTGTAATTCTCCGCATTTGATGCGCGGAGACATTAAAGCGATAAGGTTCAGCTTTCCACACTCGACTATAACAGCATCGCCTCTATTCGCGGTGCGCCAAATTGGCGTGCAGTGTTTGTGTACTACTCTTTTTTCTATAGGACTTAAAACGGCGACCCTTCAATTTTATTTGTGGAAAGTTTGTAGTAAAGTTTAATGCATGCTTCCAATGCCGTGTTTGAAGAATCCGTGTGATATTTTTCTACTTACAGGTGTCTAAATAAGCGGTTTTTAGTTATTTTGAGGAGCCGCAAAATATGTTTCTAATATCCATGTTGCATTTCTAAAACGATAAATGCCTAGTTTTAACCGTGTGTCATTTTCGTAGATAAACATAATGTGGACAAATTTAGCAGTTTCGCGTAGAAAAGAGTAGGCGCGGCATCCTAAAACACAGCCCATGTATCAAGTGCATAAGCCTCCTAAACATAAGTTTGTGATGCAGTTTGTGCTTGTTTAAATGTAAATCGATTCGTCAAAAACAAGTCACATAAAATATAGTACTGCCAAATGTAAATATATTGTCGCGACATGTGAGGACCAGTAACAGTAGTTTCCATCCATTAACTATTATTCATTAAAATTTTTGGTTACCGTGTGGTACGGGTTTAACACATCAGTTTTAACACAAAAACTTATAACTTATTTGCACCCTCCATTGATGATGCCTACGGTATGTCCTTCTGTACACTCACTGCTGTTTGGTAACCGGCTGATATTTGTGAACTGACACTTATTACCGCTACTAACAGGCTATTGAATACGTCACTGAAAGGGAATTGAGTGAAGATATCAGACCCACATTTTATACTGGTACAACCCTAGAAAAAAAATATAAATGTTTGTTAAGGTTGCAGCCGTGCGGTATGCAGGACTTCGGCAGTTGGACGTAAATTCGAAAACTTGAGAGGGGAAAATCCAACATTTATATTTGTTTGAAACAGCGTTAGTTTTGTAACCGTTCCTTGTAAGTACATTTTCATAACATAAGCCATTTTTTCGATAATTGCACTTCAAAGTCAAAATTTTCATGATTTCACTTCATGCACCCCTAAAAACAATCAACTAAGTGTAACGAAATAATTTACAGTGAAAGTACATGTCACATGCTAGCGGTTGAAACGTGTCAACACCTAAAAGGCACTAAAAATTAGTTATGAGTACAGACATGCAAAATTAGCGTTATTTTCTGCCAGCATAGACTAAACTCCAAATCGCTGTTAGCTCGTTTGACGTGTTTCGTTGGCAACAGTGTCGTGATATGACCAATAGTTAATAGAGACTGGAAAAATTGGTGACTTCATTGTCCTGTAGGTTAGCCTCCAAGAACCGTTTTGTGTGTTCAAGCAAAGGACTGGCGCTCATTGGCTTCCTACTACCACAGTTTTACAACGCGATGGGATATGTTGTAGTTTCTTTATTATTGACTAAGCCCACGTCCAAGAGGTGTCAAACAATGAATGAGCTAATTATAAAGGTGACACAATTGGTAGTTACTTGACTCTAAGGTTTTGCCCAAAACAAAACGAGAATTTACAGGTTTCTTGTTATTAAAAGTTTCACTGCAGAGTGTCCAACATCCTGAATAGCGACCAAACACGTAAAAGACTTCACATACAGCCTCTCGGTCAATTGAATCACATATAGTATTCAGGTATGAAGATATTCTAGACTGTAACCATATAAAAGCATGAATTTTGCAGTTCTCCTTATCCACGAGTATACAATGTCAGAGCTTGCAGTGGAGAATGATTTTGGCCAATAATTAAAATGTACTCGATAGAGTGGCCAATCGCAAATACAGCATACTCTACGTAAATGCCTTAATAAAGGCAGGTGGAAAATTGCATCAAAGACTTGTTCAAGGATGTATATGGCAATGCAGTCAAGCCTGCTCCTAAACAATAATGCGAATTTTACATGTTTCTAGTTACCAGTTACTGCATCCCACATGTATAGTTACTTATAATTCACAAAGGTTTCTCACCACCCTGCAGTCATGTGCATGTTGTCGCAAACCACTTCTTTATATTACATTTAAAAAACAGTCAAGAGAGAATTCCTTTTTGTATTCATGTACGTTCTTCCCCTAAGATGTGAAAATCGTTCCGAATCCCCGTTTTTTCCAAACTTTAAGACGTATTAATCATAAATTTAATTCGCTAGATTAATTTAATTAAACACATATAACACGACACAATACTCATGCGAGATGCTAATATAAGTGCAAATATTGTGAAAGAATTTACAGTACAAGGCTTTTCCCGTACGAGGTCAAGAGGTAGAACATATCCTATTTTTTGTTGCAAGAACCTTTCCACCTTTGCATATTTATAAAAAAAAACATGCAGATTTATACGCGTTTTTCGTGAAATTAAACGTTTGTATTTCATACTAGGTGTTGTCTCAAAAGAGAAAATATTCAATAATGACACTAAATGAGCGAATAAAAATATTTGTTTTGACCGATTATATAACACCGCCACATTTATTCCTGCTAAAATTTAATCCGAGTTCGTCTTATTACCTTAAGTATTTCGCAAAAATGTGTTTCTATTTTAAATATACTTTTTTAGAGACTTATTATTTTTTTTTCAACTAAAATGATAACAATTTTAAACCAGTAGAGTACGATAATACTTGTGCAATAATTTTATATGTGTGTATTAGGTATTGCAGAAATGTGTTTGTCAGTGATTTATTTGTTCTGTGTGTTAGTTTATAGATGGAAATGACATTTTAAAGCATGTTGATGTAAAACATAGTATTATTCGATCTGTGAATAGTTGGGAATTAATTTCTACTTGTACATAATAAAATAGTTCTGAAAAGTTGTGCTAACTATTTTATTTATTTCCTTTCAAGGTTTCCAACTACGAAAGTAAAATAACGTCACATTTTAACACAAACCGTTTTCACCAATAGTCGCCTTCCATCACAGCCATTGGTTTACGCTTCCTGGAGAAACATGAAGATTTGCACATAGAAAATGTGTGGTGTATGTCCCTCCAATACCGTGTACACGATTGTCTGCGAATACCCCCACCCACTTTATCCGGAATTCTTCTCAGCATTTCGGCACTGACCAGACCTCATATTATTCTCCCTTCTAAGCGTACATTACAACTATTCGCCGTATTTTACCTCACACTTGGGGAGAAACATGTTTTCAATTATATTTGTGTGACTTTCTGTAGTCCAGTTATTTAAAACTTCAGAACATACCCATGGTATAACGTCTTCGGTCTGTTATGATATTGCCTGGCAAACCGGACAGCGAGAGATGTTCACATTGCAGTTAGGCGAGCGTTGGGAAACCACGGAAGACAGCAACTCCCCTCGCCCCCCTCGTAGTGGCGCAATAATGAGGACAAGCCCTTCAATGTAACATCTTGATACCAATTAGACCGGGTCTGTCGTCCACCAGCATTCATCCGATCAACAGCAGTCCAGCTCTTCTCCGGGGCTCGGGGGTCGAGTCTCGGCGGGGGCGTGCTCGTCCGTCGATGCCAACTACCACATCAAAATGGCTTTTGGTAAGGTCGTCAGATCTAATTATGTGGCAGCAACCCTTAACTTAATATAATAAATTAATAATCAGTAATATTGCGATCCCCTCCTAAATTAATATAATACTTTGTAACCGTCTTTGTATTTAGAGTACCTGCCGTTGTAGTAGAGTAAACACCCGTTTAACTATACATATTTTAATCATGTAACCCTATTTTACATCTAAATAAACCAACAGTGTAGCTACAATCTGAGCGAGTCCCCCGCTTGATAATAACTTAGTAAGAGCAACCGTATAAATAAATCCCACATTAAATATTAATTTTGTAACATGTAGTTTAAAGAAAACTTGTGTAATTGCTCTGAAGTTTGTTCATGTACTGTCACGAAGACCCAACCAAGTTATGAATTTGACTTTATTTGCAAGCGAACTAAATGCGTCTAATTTATAGTATTAATTACTTACCATATGATTGGAAAGTGAATTTAATAATTATAAAAATTTTCTAAAGCTTTGGTTCGGATTTTTTGTTACTATATACTACATATGCTACTAAAATTTTAAAAACCATACCGAGTTTCTACATTTTCTCTAAACGAAATAATTGGAAAACTATTCACTGTAAATGAAAATAATCAATTAAACAATTCACATGAAAAAATTCTATTTAAACACTTCATCATCTGAATATATAATATTAAGTGTCCTGATTGACACACTCACTCACTCACTCATCAACGCACAGCCCAAACCGCTGGACCTAGAACCATGAAATTTTAAGGGAAGCTTCCCCTTGGCCCGTAGGCAACCACTGCGTTTGGGTTTTTCAAACTTCGATCATTAAGGAGGTGTAAAGGGGTGGAATGTGTTTTCAAAGAATCCCTGATATCTCGTTATAACCGGGAAAGCTTTCATAATTTTTTTAACTTCATAATATTGCCCAAAGAAATGCATATTTGCGAATTGTTCGATTTTGCGAAATTTGAAAATTAAGGGGTGAAAAGCCATTAAGTGTCTTTTTCATTAATCCGTGATTTCTCCTAAACCATTTCAGATAGTGAGGTAATTTTTTCTTTAAAATGATGCTTAAATAAATTTCAGAAAGTTTTTTTTTATTTTCGAAATTCGTCCTTGAATGATCTTAAAAAATATAATATAGGCCTATTTTCAAATAATCATCTGTACCGCTTATACTTGTTGAGATTACGAGATGATACTTTGATAAGAATGAAGCTTACGTAATTATCTACAAATCACACTCAGGATTTTATGAAATTCGAAAATGAAGGATGTGAAAAGCAGTAAAGTGTTACAGTCTCCCGAAAAAAGATAATAATCACGGAGGAATAATTCAACACGTGTTTCTTTTTGCCAACTTACTAATAAAACCTCTTCGGACTGTAGTCTGTACATACGAAAGACTTATCACGGCCTGCCTTTAAGCATTCACTCAGGTATAGTATAAAGTTTGTGGCGTGGGAGGGGTGGGGTTACGGGTTCGTACCCCGTGCAAGACTTTACGATGGGAATTACTATGACATCATATGAGCATATTGTGAGCACTCTTTACACTGAGCTAAGACAATATATAGTTTACTATTATTGAGTACGCTAGCTGTTAAATGCCTTCATCACATATTTTATCCAGAGTTACAGTTTACATTACATAATTTCACGCGAGCAATGCTGCTGCCGACCAGCTAGTAACGTTATATATATATATATATATATATATATATATATATATATATATATATATAAACACACACACTTATATACAAATATACGTGTGTGTGTGTGTGTACTTATGTCGATTTGATTTCCGTACTAGAATTAAAATACGTGACTAATCTTCTAATTTTTTATAAAATTTTCTGATTGTTGCAATGATATTTTATTATTATTTTGCTACATGTTATACTTGTTAGCAGAGGTTGAATGTAAAATGTCTTCCACGAATAATAAGTAATACCTTGACGAATTAATCGTGTAAATGTTTAAATCTGTCAACGAAGGGATGAGGTTGGAATCGTTTACAAATATATTAATAATGATTACTATTTATTTAGAAGTACTGGGTACATATGCTAAACAATTGAGGAGGAAAAAATCAACAAAAATAATAGAAATAAAAAATAAATTTGCACAGAATGATGGTTATTCAAATAATATATTTCATACATTGTGAAAGGAATTTAAAAACGAATAATTTGGAAGTAAACAAAACAATTTATTCGGATCCTTTAACAGTTTTCTTAGAACTGTAACCGGCACATAGCCTTTAAATGAAAATAAATAACATATATATTGTAAATACTGTAAATTAGGTTAGAATAGTCGTAGAAAGCCAGTTGAAATTTCAGTATAACTAGAATTGTATGTTTTATGTGTCTCAAATGCAAAATTTTGTTTAAAGTAATTAATGTTTAAATTAGTTTTGAGTACTGGCGAGTGGCGCAATATGACCAGAGGATTGTAGCCTTTATGTTACGGCAGATTGACGTTCAACACAGCAGCGTAGGGAAAGTTGCGAAAACATGGGGTGAAAGCGAGCGAGCAGCCTTGAGCCGACGAGGAACGCGCGGCTTGAATGCTGAAAATTAGGGCACCTAGAGGCGTGGCTACGTCCACCCCTTGTTGTGCCATTTAATATTAACTTTATAATTAGTCATTAGAATTTTATAAAATTTTGTAGGTAAGTCCAAAGAGATATTAATGTTAATGTGTATGAATTTAAAAAAGATACAATAAATTGATACGGAGGAATGGCAGGGTTTGTTGTCGTCGTCATCCACAAGAGACCCGATTGGCTGAAGGTTTAAATGGGGGTGGTCCTAGGCGAGTTTCGTCATGTAGGCGCGAAGGGAAAGTTGGGGACTCCGGTGGCAGCCTCCACGAAGGGTGGACGCGTCGCCGCGGGGCCACAGCGGACGAGTTGTGATAATCCGCGCATAAGACTGATTCCGGCCGTGACGTCACGAAGAGTGTGATATTCGCGCGAGGCCGGGGTAAATAGCTATAAACGACAGTCAGTATAGCATACCATCTCTCGTGGGACTGACGGAACAAGTCTAGGGTTCCGAAGTATCGAAGCACATAAACTGCCGGTGTTTTGAATCAGTAATAATAGATCCCCACACTACATTAGAAGAGAGAGAGAGGATAAAACATAACATTATTAATATATTTGTAACTTGCGAATCCTGAAGTAATAGCAAAAATAAAAAAAATAAAAAATTCAGTTTTGATTGCTCTATTGTCGACAGTGAGCCATTATAGTGTGTATTTGAAGAATCCACGTAGGTCCAAGAGTGTTAGGTCTAATGATATATTTCAGAATATATAGCGAATGGCTATACCATGTAGTACCCTTAGTATCACCAAAACTCATCTATGTTAGTGCACCTGTACGACAAAATAATGTGTATTTTTTGCGTACTTTTCCTACGAGTTTCTTACGCGAAAGTTTCAATTCTTACGTTTTTTGCTTGCAATTTATATTTGAGAAAGAATAGAGAGGCAAAGTTGCACAACAATGCGTAAATTAAAATTTAGTGGGAATTTTTATTTTAGCTATGTGGCAACACTGACACGAATGGGCGCTTCACAGTTCCGCTGTTGCCAGAGCCTTCACCGGCTATAAGTTACCAAAGAGTAGTTCACATACTTACCACCAGGGACCAAGTGACACCACGAAGTACGGAAACACGAGGTTCACGACATAATCCATGGAATGATTCTCTTTACTTTGGTTCTCCTGAGTAATTATTGAATAGTCCATATTTATAGGCCTCTAGCAGAACTCGGCAGACATTGTCCTGCCGGTGCTGGGCAAGGCACTGAATCCATACAATGTATTATTAGTTGTAGTAGTATTGTTATTATTGTTATTATCAGTATTAGTATTGTTATTGTTGGTATTGTTATTAGCAATTGTATTGTTATTATTATTGGTAGTACTATTGTTATTATTATTGATAATATTAGTTGTATTATTACTGTTGATGATATTATTATTAGTAGTATTGCTATTATTATTATTGGTATTATAAAAAATAATACTATCCGTGTTCAAATATCTGTGATTACCAATGTTCATATCGGTCGTTTGAACGATATAGTAGCTGACGAGTTGCAGCGCCATCTAGTTGTGATCTGGCTAGTTAGATTAAAATGGATAATAAATCTCTTTTCCATGAAAATAATTACACATATGTGCAAGTTTCATGATGACTGATGCATTTTTTGTTCTCGCCTAACTTTGTTTTCAAGTCTTACCCAGTTATAGAGGTCTGCTACAGCAGGCTAGACAAACGCATTGATTTTCAAAACTGTTATACGAGTTCTCAGTGTGAAGTACCTATTGACGTGGCACTAGACGCACATGACAGAGTAGCTCGTACAGCTGTGCCTTGACATACGAAATGTCTCCAGGAAGGTGGACCCTTTAAAGTAATATTTTCTATGTTATTAAAAAAATTCTTGAATAAAATGTACTGAGTGCCAGAAAAACAAACATGTTGCACAAGTCAACCAAACATAAAAAGTTTATTTTATATCACAATGTACCGAACAATATTTCAGAAACTTTTGTTAACAACCGAAAAATAATAACCTTTCACTAACAAAAAAACGCAGGAAAATTTTAATGTATTTTCGAGAGACTAAGAGTCTTTCTTGTTTGCAAATAATCTCGTAATCTTACCTCTTTTTCTTGCTGGCGAAAATAAATGTTTCGGATGTTATAACAAAATATGATTGAAATTTAAGCACAACAATCAATTATTTATTATATTTATGCACTATTGTAATGCGATAAGTGATGACACTTCTCAAAGTCAGTTTTATTTTAATTATCAAAATTAAACTACTACCTCATTGCAGAATTCACATCTCGGCGTTATATATATGCTAGCTGGCCGGTTGCGGCTTTGCCCGCGTGAAATTATGTAATGTAAATAGTAACTCTGGATAAAATATACAATGAAGGCATTTAACAGCTAGCTTACTCAATAACAGCGAACTATAAATTGTCTTAGCTCAATGTAAAGAGTACGCGCGATATGCTCGTATGACGTCATTGTAATTCCCATCGCTAAAGTCTTGCATGGGGTACAAACCCGTAACCCCACCCCTCCCACACCACAAAATTTATACTATACCTGAGTGATAATTCTTTCGTATGTGCAGGTTGCAGTCCAAAGATGTTTTGTTTATGAGTAGGTTGGCAAAAAGAAACAACCGTTGAATTATTTCTCCTATATCATTATCTTTTTTCGGGAGACTGTAACATTTTACTGTTTTTCACATCCTTTAATTTTCGAATTTCATAAAATCCTGAATGTGATTTGTAGATATTTACGTAAGATTCATTCTTATCCAAAAATGATCTCGATATCTCAACAGGTATAAGCGGTACAGATAATAATTTGAAAATATATTAAATTTTTTTAACAGCTTTCAAAAATGTACTTCTAAAAATCCTGAAATAAATTTTTAGATATTTACGTAATATTTATTTTAAAACAAAAACTATTTCTATATTTCCACTGGTTTAGGAGATAAGTGGGATTAATTAAAAACATGTTTTCTTTTCTTAAGAGCTTTCAAGGATGAATTTCAAAAAATAATAAAAAAATCTTTCAGAAATTTTTTCAAGCATCATTTTAAAGAAAAAATAACCTCAATATCTGAAATGGTCTAGGAGAAATCACTGATTAATTAAAAACATATTTTACGGATTTTTCACCCCCTTAATTTTCGACTTTCATAAAATCTAACAATTCGCAAATATGCATTTCTTTGGGCAGTAAAGTTAAAAAATTTATGATAATTTCCCCGGTTAATGATATATCAGGGATTTTTGAAAACACATTTCACCCCTTTTCACCCCCTTAAATATCGGATTTCTAAAAATCCATTCTTAGTGGGTGCCTACGAGCCAAAGGGAAGCTTCCCTCAAAATTTCATGTTTCTAGGTCAAGCGGTTTGGGCTGTGCGTTGATGAGCGAGTGTGTGTATCAGGACACTTAATTTTATATGTTAAGATTACGACATAAATTAATAGGGCCACCAATGACTATATCACAGAGGTGAGCTATGGCAAGAATTCTGCATGTCAGTTCGAGTTACCCACATAGATGACTAGGTTATCATTTTAATACTTGGCACTTCAGAACGAAATATGTGTTCAAGGCGTACCCAGGCCTTGAATATGACATTTCACGGTGTGGACACAAGTTAAAAGCATTCGTACAGAGGTCACCAAATTTCGCTTAAAATTTTGAAACACGATTCAAGGAAAATGAAAATTTGTGAATCATCTGACTATTTTCTGTGTAATGTTTTATTATAAGATAATATTTATTGTCAAAGAATAAGTTATTATGTTGCAGTTTTAGCCATGATATAATGTATGTTGTTGGAGATGATTTTAAGTAATACGTGTAGCCTATGTTGGCTGCTTCTACTAAAAACTGTCCGACAAAAGAACGATGATCTTAAAACCAAAATTGAAACAATTTGGTCTCTACTGTATATAGACACAGAGCACATACATGACATGACATTACCTACAGAAATTAAAGTCTGACGATATTTCAACTTCGCTGAAAGGAAGAAATTTTACAAACATTCCGAAACAAATATGTAGGATAGCTTATTTCAATCATAGGACTCATATAAAGTCACTTTTACCTAAGTGAAGTTACCATTATTTTATTATGCTATACGTATTCATACTTATAGTACAGTGGTTTTGGTACATAGCCAACTTGTCAACATGTAACAAGTTTGGTAAGGCTACCTATAAGTATCATAATGTTAATCAGTAATGTTAAAGAGTCCATTCGGAAATTCTAAAATAGGAAAATTTTTGGGAGGGGAACTGACACAATGGGCGTTGTTACTACAAGAATCTGCAACACATTAAAGGCAAACATAACACGATAGCTGATTATTTGAATCGTGTGCTCGATGTTGAACATCATTTCGCTGATACAAAAAAGTCCCTTCGTATTCGGCCAACCACAACATCGGTTATCATTCACAATCAGTTGTAGTAGAGAGAAGGATTAAATCTCTAGTGACCATGCTCAGAATACACTTACACGAAAAAAATAATTGGCGAGACAAGATTCCGTATGTAGAGCTGATTATGATCCGTTTAGTGCATACAGCGACGTACTTTACCCCTTACGAGGTGCTAACGAAATAACAGTCGGAGGTTTTCGAAACGATGGAGATCCCTCGCTGCGACCTTGATAACGATACTGAGAAAACAATAAACGTTGACGATGAAGCAGAAATTAAGAAGCTTGTCCAGAGTCGCTTAGTTACTACAGCCAAGAGGGCTAGATACACAAATAAACCGAGTATAGACAGTTTCAAGATTGGCGAGATTGTTTAGTAAGGAAAAACACATCCTATGTCACATTTCTGGGAACACGTCACCAAAAAACTATTTTTAATATATGAGGGATTTGTGTCGTCAACAAAGTGATTCGGAATAACTGCTACGAGTTGATAACAGTACACTCTTGAGTAACTTGGGGCAGATTTAATTTAAGGGCGCGGTCTACCGCAATTTTCGTCACCATTTTTTTTTTATTTGTACCAGATATTTTTTTCTTATTTCAGACACAAAATGTGACTAAATTTGGTTTTTTTTCTCTCTCATAGATTTCGCGTAATGGCTTGTTAAAGTCATATTATGCATGTTTCCGTTTTAACGACTACACTAAAACCAACTGATATACCATACTCAAAAAATCACAGTGGATAAAGACACTGCAGGCTACAATGTCATGCTCATAAAAATAAAGAATAAAAATTATTTGAATTAAAAATAAATGCTGAAAATGAAAATAAAATTTTTAAAAATTCTGTATTTTTTTTAAATACATGGTTTCGATTGTACGATGTAATTTAAATTATACTCTATCCATTCTAAGTTTGCAGCTAATTCATCCAAGTGAATGTCAATAACTTTTTTCGCACAGCGTAAATTTCATTTGAAATATTGAAAAATACAAGGTAACTACGCTACGTCACAATCACAATGTAAGAAATCAAGATATAATTAATTTTGCTTTGATTTATTTCGTTTGAATTGTTTATTTCTGCTGCAACCTTAGAGTGGACAGAGTATATTTAAATTGTGTCTGCAACTAGCCGAGGTAATCTGTAACATATAATTTTCCCTAAGTTACAGATTTTATACGCTTTAAATATGCAATGTTTGCTTTGCTATACGTTTGTACATCTAAAGCATAAGACACCCCGCGCCCAGTGGGCTTAGTATCTACGATCACCGCAAAGTTACTTCGTGCACAAACCACGTTAACTCGAATTTACTTCGAAAGCGATTACGTACAATTAAGTTGCGTTCGCGCTCCCAGCCTTGGAAGCAAAGACGAAGGAGAAATCTGAAGCAAATTTGCGTTGCTATGGGTGGCCGCGCAAAGTAACGAAATCTTTGTATCACTAATCAAAATAATTAATTAAACATTGTATTTAATGAAATCATGATTGTAGAAATATTTTGCAATACACAAAACTGCCTAAAATAGGTTTACTTTGTGACATGTTAATATATTCTGAAATAACAGAGGCGGAAACATAACCAAAATCTGTGGTAAGTGTTTACGTCAAAGGCTAAATAATTGAGTGATGAATAACCAGCCTACCACTCTTTCGTTAAACAGCTGCAGTATTTTTTTTTTTCGTTGTGTTGTGCACCCAGAAGAAATTAAAGACTTGTTCTGTGCACAAACTCTACAGTATCCTTGTGTATTAGCTACTTTTCTTTGTTTTGTTATCTGAACTGGAAAATCATTTAGTAGTCAAGTACACCAGTTCCTTTTGTTTGGTTGTTTCCCTTTAACAAACTCAAATTCACCTTTAAGGAAATAGTCAGTGCTTGAGACCACATATTGGTTTCGATGAGCGGTATATGTTCTATTCCACTTCAAGCGTGTATGCTGGAACTCTTGAGTATATTGATGGACGTTTGTGGAGTGTTCCCAGCATACTCAGTGTCAATTCAAGATGGTGACTTTGTAAGTCAAAAAGTGCGGGACTCTGTCCTCCGGAGTGTCCTTATTTAATAGTAGATCTAGGAACTGCAACAAGAGGCAAGGTATCAGCAAGAACAGTGCATGCCTCTTCGATTACTTCCTCACATAGATGGAAAGATTGTCGCTCTTACAACTTGGCTCTTTTAAACCAAAAGCATTGCTACATTTTGAGGCTTTGTATGTGTTCATGACGTACCTAGACCTCGAGTCTGATATACCATGTTGTTGACACAAGTTAACAACATCAGTGCGGAGATCAGCCAACTGATTCGAGGAGACTTAAAATATATTACACTAGATGACCCGGTGCACTTCGTATCACCTATCCTAACGACATTAACTTTATAACCTTTCGACTGACGTTCGACAGACAACTGAAATATAAACATTCAACAACCAAATTTTTTTTCCAACAAAACAGATATTGTGTATGTGTGAAATAGCACAATAAAGTTTTATTATTTACAATCCAAACAACGACAACAATAAAATTTTCTGAACGCACCACAGATTTATATAAATACGAAGCAACAAACCAACAATGACAACCATCAAACCAACAATGACAACCATCAAAATATTAAAATATTTTTTTTTACTATCTGCCTCGCAATTTTTCCATATTTTCTCACAGTTTAAACCTTCCCTGGACTACGACAAACATTTCAAAACAAAAATCAGCTAAATCGGCCCAGGCGTTCTCGAGTTTTAGCGAGACAAACGAACAGCAATTGATTTTTATATATAGAGAGATAATTGACTATTCTTTGATGCATTGGTTTATTACGAGAGTTGATTTATTGATAAATCATAAATTAATCGGCAGCAATGGTAGTCATGATTTCAGTTCCATTGCAAAAGAAGATTTTGAGTTGTATTGTCACCATATGTTGGCTGCTATCCATAAAAAAATTAGCCGATGAAGTAACAATAGTCTTTTGACAAAAATTAAAACATAATTTAGTCGCTTCATTGAATAGACACATACCACATAAACGACAATATTTCGTACTATAGCAATACATGCCTGTTGATGTTATGAGCTAGATGAAAAAAATTTAATCTTCACCACTTTATAAAACAATCCACGTCGAAAGTTCATCTCGCGAAAGAGACTCATATGCACTTACTAGCCGGCCGGCTGCGGTGTTGCACACGTAAAATTATGTAATGTAATCAGTAACTCTGGATAAAATATGTGATGAAGGCATTTAACAGCTAGCGTACTCAATAACAGTGAACTATAATTAACTGTCTTAGCTCAGTGTAAAGACCGCTTGCAAATATGCTCGTATGCTCGTACGATGTCATAGAAATTCCCATTGCAAAGTCTTGCACGGGATACGAACCTATAACCCCACTCCTTCCATACCACAAACTTTATGCTATACCTGAGTGAATGTTAAAGGCATTCCGTGATAATACTTTCGTATGTACAGGCTACAGTCCAAAGAGGTTTTTGTTTATGAGTAGATTGGCAGGAAGGAGAAATGTTGCAATATATCTCCGTGATCATTCTCTTTTCGGGAGATTGTAACATCTTACTGCTTTTCACATCCTAAATGTTCGAATTTCATAAAATCCTTAATTTGACTTGAAGATATTTACATAAGCTTCATTCATATCAAAACATCATATCGATATCTCAACGGGTATAATCTGTACGGATGATTATTTGAAATCACATTTTTTTTTAAATAGCATTTCAAGGATGAATTTCGAAAAATCCTGAAATTAGTTTTTTGATACTTACGTAAGATTTACTCTAAAGCAAAAACCATTTCAATATTTCTACTGGTTTAGGATATAAGTGGGATTATAAAAAAAAAACTCGTTTTATTTTTTTAAGAGCTTTCAAGGACGAATTTCGGAAAATTGTAAAAATACATTTTTAATATTTACTTAAGCATCATTAAAAAAATCACCTCACTATTAGGAGAAATCACGGATTAATGAAAAACACATTTTACGGCTTTTTACCCCCTTAATTTTCGAATTTCGCAAAATCGAAAAATCTGCGAATATGCATTTCTTTGGGCAATATTATGAAGATAAAAAATGTATGATAGCATTCCCGTTTAATGAGATATCAAGAATTCTTTTAATACACATTTAACCCCTTTTCACTCCCTTAATCACCGAATTTCTAAAAAAAATCCTTTCTTAGTGGGCGCCTACGGGGCAATTGGAAGCTTCCCTCAAAATTTCTTGGTTCTAGGCCCAGCGGTTTGGGATGTGCTTTGATGAGTGAGTGAGTATGTCAGGGCACTTCATTTTATATATTAAGATTATTTCCTAAACGTATATACTTTTTCTGATATATTACGTTAGTAAAAATACTTTAGTTATTGTCTTGTAAAGTGCAATGGTTTTGGTAGGTACTATTTACATGTAACAGGTTGACGAAACTATTTATAAATATCGTACACTAAGTGAATTTTTTCAGTCTCTCAGTAATTCGTAACTCACCATGACAGAAATATTTTTAAGCCTTAGCTTAGGCCAATAACTTTCCGAAAAGCGTCCACACTGGAATCAAAAATTTATGTATGTTTCCTTGTAGATCTAAATGTAGGAAATATAGCACAGATACAAATTTGTTCATTGTAGAAAAGGTTTTCAGTATGCAGTCAGCTATTAGTTAGGGGTTAGGCATAACTCTGTTTGGTGGGAATGTTCGTTACTAATGGCGTCATAACGTGTGTGTTTTCTAGGATCAACGCAGATGTTCGTCGTGGTCACAGGAATGTTCCTGCACGGGACAGTCAGTGGCGACACACCAAGTACCAGTAGTTGTGAAGTACGAAACTCGTACGCCTTCTGCAGCAACAGAGGTCTAGAGGAGGTGCCTGCAGACCTACCCAGGAACGTCAAAGTACTGTTCATTCAACACAACAAACTGCCCAGCCTGGACAACCAGCTATCCTCTATTGACTGTCCCTCACATGGACAAGCGAAGTGTGCAAGGTTCCCACACTTGGTGCAACTTGACATCTCCTACTGCGGGACTGAAAACATCAGCAGCGACATCCTGCATGGGATTCAGAACTTACAGGATCTCTTTATACAGGACAATAACATTCACTTCCTTCACGAGGAGACTTTCAGAGACAACACACTCCTAAAAACTCTAGACATTTCGGAAAATAAGATAAGTTCGCTTCCAAGAAAATTGTTCAACGACTTGTTGCAGCTGGAATTCTTGGATGTCAGCAATAATCACCTTCAAAACATATATCACGTTACATTCCGGGTTCTGCATGACTTAATTTATCAGATATCGTCACTTCCCCAAAGATTTTTCGCGGATCAGAATAATATAAGAGATTTGTATTTAGACCATAATAATTTTACGTGTCTACCACACGATCTCCTTCAAAATCTAAAAGAATTAACTATTTTCAGTGCTTCGAACAACCATGTGACGTCACTTAGTCCTACGTTTTTCTCGAATTTGCTGAAAATGCGAGCAATTAACTTCAGCCATAACCTTCTTAGAAGGCTTTTTAAATATCTTATACAAGATATCATCAGTAAATATTAAGTCAATTTTTCATTTGATATGATGGAATCCTTATATTTAAGTAGTCTACCTGTATCAGTAGCCTGTGACAATATAACCTTACAGTGATCAGTACGAAAACAGTGGTCTGCTCAAATATAATAGGCAGTAAAGAATCTTGCTTTATTTCTGAATTACCGGAAACTAAATATACAAATGTATTTCATAGCATTGACTTTTAATTTAACAGCATAAGTGACTCGTGATATAGAATTCTCTAACCTTAATCCAGCAGGAAATTACAGACAAAATTTTCCTGTTGATTTTGTGAAAAGAGAAATGTTTATTACATAACTCCATCTTAAATGGACCAATTTATCATGGAGAAATTTTACACTTATTAATGAAATATTTCAACGGAAAAATTTAAGAGTTTTAAGTATCGTAGGATGTGATGCGTGTGAATTCTATACTAATAGCCTACTATCTTATATATTTAATCCAACAAAAGAGGTTACTATAATATGCCAAGAGGAAAATCCAATTGTTCCAAAGTAAAAGTAACATTATCTAGGGCATTATATGGCCCTACACTCTAGCCAAACGTGAAAATAACTTGTAATGACTCATCAGGAATGGAAAGTATTCCAAAACATGCGGTGAACTTGAGTAGGTTCCCTTATGAAACATTCGATAATACAATCAAAATAACCGTCCATTTAGATTTGTCTTTTGATGGTTTAAACTTACTTTGCTCTCGTACAGTGGATTGTTCGTATTCGCCTATATCTATGTTTCCGAACGTAGAAAATACATCTTGCGCCCTCTTCACGCACAGTGTCGTTGTGACTATCCCAGAAGACTACTTTCAGTATTCTTTTGCTGTGAAGTATGTTGACTTGTCATATAACAATATAAGTTACCTTCCAAATAACATATTTAATTCCATGAATAAACTATTTGTTTTGAAACTGGAATACAATATGATAACATCCTTACAACCAACCTTGTTTTTTAACTTGACAAATCTTAGTTTTCAGTTTCTTAAAGGTAACAACATTATATTCTATGCTCCAAAAACACTTTCGTATATTTGTCTAACCTGCAGGCGTTATCCGTAAATTTCAGTAGTGCTGCAAATTTAGTCAGTGAAATTTTTAACAGTCCCCAAAACCTACTTTTACTTTAATTGAACAATGTAGATAACAATTCACATTTCAGTATTACTGAAAGTTCGGGTAATAATGACATTGTGAACTTAAAATTACTTGACTGGATTCAGTTTCTTGCACGTACTCCATTGCAATGGAGTACGTCCAAGAAACTGAATCCAGTCATGCACTCCCATTGCACAGTTCTTTCAAAGATCTTAAAATTACTTACTCTTAAGTGGATTCACTTTAAACTTTAGTCTCGGCGACATGCTTAATAAAGTTACAAGATTATTATTTGTCATTTATTTATTGTTGACTAATTCCTTATAGGATATTTCATCTTCTGTTGTTTTGGTTTATGGATGTGTTGACTACAACTTACTCGGCTTGTTTTCTAATTTTTCGTATTTCGTTGTTTGTCTTTCTTAGTCTCTTTCTAAGATTTCTGGGACGACATAATATTCTGACGGCGTATGTCCGCAATAATACAGCTTGTAATTCTGTCCCATTCCATGAAACATTCTAAGACATAGGTTCATACAGTTACCGAATCACTTTACCAAGCAAGAGCTATTTTATTCTTACTCGTTTCTAAAAACCATTCTCGCGGCGTTGACTGGCAGCCTGGCTTTAGCCTCGATGTGAGTACACTTTACACTGAGAGAACACATCAAAGAAAGTGCGGAGCAACTCTAGAGCGTCATTTCTAAAGACTTCGTAGTAGGCTTCCTCTTAAAGAGGCAAATTGCTGCGGAAGCGGATTATTTTCAAAAGAACGCATTCATCCGCAAAATGTTTTTAATCCCGCAGAGCATATGTCTGCGGGTGAAAATGAAACTTGTTTGTTTTGCCTTTCAGTTCCTACGAAGTGAATACCTAAATTAACCACTGCAAACAAGCGGACGAACGAAGAGTTACTTGTGGAAGAAAATGTACCCGTAGTCTAGATAAAAAAAACTGAGGGGAACATACCTCATATCGTCAGTTTAGTGCAACAACTAGGTAACTTAATTTTTCCAACTCTAACTTATATGCAGATGTCTTCTACAACATCATGATTGTTCTGATCGGTATTTATGTAATCATAAATGTGTTAGTTAGTAGTGTTGTAGCAAAACAAATATTTATTTCAACAAATAACTGTGTGTGTGTGTGACAAGCAATGGACGACTTGAAGTACACGCCCCCTGACGTCACCGCAGAGGAAAAGTACTGTGGGAAACAAAGCTTGTTTACAAACATGCTGATTTGTTAGTTGGTAATTGCAGAAAGCAAAAATGTTGCGCATTCATAGATTTCCACGCAAGGGTAAAAAATAGTTGTTTCTACTTCATGGTTAAGATACGCAAATACATAAGATTAATGTTAACATGAAAAAAAAACGGCAAATTCCAAACAAATAATTAATTTTCTTGACGTACATCTCATCCGGGACATGTGAAGCCAAGCAGCTAAATGAAGGTTATGTTCGGCTGCGGTATCCATGGAGATAGAAATTGTTTCCCACACCTAACTGAAGCTTCGCCTCTTTTCAAGTTGTCCATTGTCATCGTTACAAGCAGATGTCTCCAGCTACCTAGTTATCTAGTTGTAGCATTAAAACCACGATATATGAAATAAGTAAGAAAATTACGATATAAACATAGGTACGTAAACGCTTCGTTTTTTTCCACAGCCCGTAAGCAAAATGTAGACTAGAGCACAATAATAGAATAACAGGTCTGAACACTAGCCTATCTACCAATGCTATTGAGTTGACCTCTTTATGACTGAAAACGCCACTAGTTATTAGGTGTCACAACGCAAAATGGCGTCGTACTACCAGATCTCTAGCGTCTACGACACGAGCTTGCTACACTGTTAAAAATAATTTCCGTGGTTTTACGGAGAAGTACTGGCAAAAAATTACCCAGAAGCGTCCGTTAATTTACGGAAGCCAACTAACTACACTTATTGAAACTCGCATATTTATGAAACTTCTGTAGGATCCATGGACGATAATGCGTACGGTTATTTATTTTTTTTAGTTCTTCTCATCGTTTTTCATACGTTTAATTAATGAAACGAAATTATGTACAGCAAATAATGATCCACGTTTAATTAAATAGAGATTTCCGTAAATTTATCCTTAAATTCACGAAAATGTTTAGCAGTGTAAAAGAAGTTCCATTTGAACAATGTTAAAATAACACAGAGTGCCAGTGGTGCCCATAAGAAATATCAGGGTCAGTTTTCAACTCCATGTGTCCAGACCTGTTCCTCTATGGCCGTGGACTAGAGTGACTGACTTATGGCGAACAGAGGTTCGCTCCAAATTCTTTGAGTAACTCATCAGCGGTATGAATCTGTACTGAGGTGTCGCTTATTTCACTGTGCCAATCAGAATAATGTTTCTGAAACACCACACGTCCGTTGTTTGCGGGTATAATCTCCAGACGCCGAGAGTTGTAAAACATCCAGTCACCGACCACAAAACAGAGTTGCAAGTATGCAGAAAAGACATTTAAACAAGTTGATTGAAAATTCTCTTTATCAAATATCAGTGTCTCTGTCTATAAACCGCGAGATGGAACATACAAATTTTGAACTGCCGTTACACGCATTTTATAAAGAAATACAAGCCGGAACAAAGAACTAAGGTTTTTGACAGTGTAGTATTGAGAAACATGCATGTTGCCAGTCAACACGTCTTTAGATCTGTAACTTCATAAAGTTTTCACAGGTGCACATTCTGGTTCAACCACATCGTTCATACACACTCAAAACGTGACTGCAAAATTATTTTCTCAGTAGCAAAACCAAAACATGAAGTGTATGAAATTATAATATACAAAATGTTGTCAAATTCCTTTACAATATCACATCTAGAGAAAAATAATATTGAACTGAAATACTTCCGAAAACAAACCGTTTCTGCACTCTGATATGCCGAAGATATATTTTTACTTGTTTGTACAAATTTTCACAGATATTCCTACTGTATATGGGTTAGTGACATAGCGGAGTAGTGTACAATGTACAGATCTGCTGTAATGATATTCCACAGCAACGTGATCTAACCTGCGTTATGAACCGCACATCATGTATTGCGAACTGAAGTGCAGTAACTATGCAATTTCAAACCTATGTCCATTTGTCGTTTGTAGTTCCTCTAGTGTAAGGATTGTTTTCCCAAAATATAAACATGCAATTTGACTATACGTGCTAACTTAACAGCGATCTTCGGTTGTCTGTCTATGGATGTTAGACATCGTCGGTAGAAGATTCACGCTAAAACTTAATGTGAGTTCTCAGTCCTCTGATGGTGTATTATCCATTTACCTATCGTATCATTATTTTCATTAACAAAAATTTTACTCAATTTAGTTCTTAAGCACTTCAGTTTGCCTTCAGATTTAGTCGTCAGTTCAATATATACATATATTGATTAATGCCATTGAAACGTCGAACAACTAGTTAGGGTTAAATAATTTCTGCACTAACGAAGTCATAATTATATGACAAAAGTTATGAATGTATGAGTTTACCATAATGTTATGTATTTTACCAAATAATTAGATTTAAAATTTTTATTAGCGCTCATCCTACACAACCAAAATAAACAAAGAGTGGTAATTCCAGCATAACCTGTTATGCCTACTTTAAGATGGCTGTTTGGCTTAGCCGCTGAACGGTATGCAGAACTGATTGGTAATTTTATTAATATGCATGACAGATGTCAGAATAGGAGCAGGATAACTTAAGAACATTAAAGTGATTTACCTGCTAATCGCTAAATATGAATTTCCTTGAAAAGTTTATTGCGGGAATATTACACTTACGCCACCTGTTTTCATATAAGAACCAAATCATACACAGTATAAAATAAGTAAGATATCAATTAAAAATTTAAAATCACCCTACAAAATATTACTTGCATCCCTTCAACAACTATAAAAGAGCTGATAATCTTCAATCGGCTGAACAAATTTTCTCGAAACGTAGTTAAGAACAATCTCGATCAAGTCACCTTTCAAGCAAAAAAAAAAAATAGATTTATCCGTTTAGGAGCTATGAGGTCAGAGACAGATGCACAGGTTAAACTTATAACACCCCTTTTTTTGCTTCGGGAGGTTAAAGGGGTACAATCATATTTAGCCAGCCTGTATCATTATATTTTGGCCACAGAAGTACATAGGGTCATTGCTAAACGTCTTATAGTTGGGCGCTATCGAAAAGACGACAGCACGCCATGTGAAATATGTGCGCTTAAAGATAACAGTTAGGCATGATGCACGTATCTGTATCACCCATAGTGCTTCCGCTTTTCATGACCTCGGACGCGCATATTACGTTCAACCATGAAGTCATCTTAATAGCGATGTTTTCAACGCCTGTTAGTATGATTTGAGGTGAATCTGAAGCGTGGGTGAAATGGAAGGAGTAAGGAAAGGAAACAATCCGAGAATATTGTACTTTTGCCTGGTTATCATCTTGCAAAAAAGTGGAAGACCCCCAACTGAAAACAAACCCGGACCACCGCGGTGAGATGAAGGCTGACGCAGCTAGTCTAGTTGCAAACGTCAGCAGTGTTTGCACATGTTATAAACGGGATTGCTATCAGGATACCACTTTCACCAAGCATTTGCCAGTAAATTAAAGTGATCGAAGGGAGACATCAGGGGTTTTTAATTACGGGCACTATATGAAATTAAGTTCTGTAAAAATAAAAGCATAGTAAATTTTCTTTTGGAAATGAATTTGTCGGTTAACTATTAACGAAAGATTAACTCCGAAATCCAATGCACCACAAAAAAAATTCTTGTTCAGCAAGTGAAACAGTCATATTTTTTTTGCAGTGATCGCATGATCGGTCACTTGAACAGTCGCCATCAGTTTGCTACGGGGAAAAAAGAACCCTCACCTAAAATTCCAATTCCGAGAATAAGACGTTTCTGCTTGATTCAGTGAGGTGGTTTGGGAGTTTGAAGTAGAATTTCGAGAGGAACGTCTTTTAAAAGTAAAAGTATAGAAACGAGGGACTTCTTCCCGACAAGCTTTCTGATCTGCAGTGTCCGCCTCTTCTCTACTTTTTCTCTTGTGAATTCTCATGGGAACTTTATGCATTTTTACCTCCTCATTTCTTTTTGGTAGACGACTCGAGACGAACTGAGCTATGCGCAGAGTTCTAAGGTATGTTGATTGAGACGGCGCAGATCAATCTCAAAGAAAGAGCAAATGCTACTCACGTAGTGTATATGCAGGCATTGTATTTAGAGTTGAGAAGTTTAACATGGTACTCCTATCATTTTCAGTGGTTCTCTCTGTGGTCGTAGTATGTTTTGCTTAATTATTTTTTCTAAGTTGTGTAAACAATCTCGTCGTCAATTCTGTTGCCTGCATGAATATATTTTACGTGTTCGAAGCTTAAAAGCGTGGGAATAGTAAGAAACATGAAACAACACGGTTATGACTACTCATCGCCTCTACGCTCAAGGAACTAAAATTGCGTGCTTCAGCAGTGTTGGAAACTCGCCTGTGTAATTTTAAACTAGTGCCCCGTCTTTGTGGAATAATAACAATTACAATAATAAATATTAAGTTTTACCTACATTCTTATCCTGCCTTCAACAACTTGTACAAACGATTGTTTATGCAAAAAAACAATCGTATGATGTTTCAATTCAAATCACTTACACCTTTAGAGAATACTAAACATGATATTGAAAGGGCATTATTCTATTGGTGCGCGAAAAAAATTTAAAATACGATTTGTTAGCACATGGTTACATTTAATTTTTAGACGCTTTGCTCTTACTTTGACAGTATAGCCATATTGAAGCTCTTGCGTGACACTTTTGTAACACAGTGGAGGCAATTTTAAAAAAAGCTATATGAATGACCCTGGTATTGGCGTGAATAAAAATACTGCCTTGATGCGTAAATCACTAAAATTTATGCACAGTATTTTTGTAGAAGTCTTCTTTTCTATGGCATATAAAGTGTAACCCTAAAATTTTGTACTTGAAAAGCTGCGCAAAGTCAAACAAGAGCTCATTCTTCCGGTTTTTAGAAAAAATTGATAATATCTAAATATAAGTCTATGTCTGTTATCCCGGTAGCCATGTTTGCCTGCCCTCATGCTTATAATTCCCATAATTAAAAATAGAAGCATATTTTGAATTGTAAGTATGGGGATGAATATGAATATTACTTTCCGCGAGTTCTACACCGACATATATTGAAACAGATTGACGCATATTTAAGTAAAAACACTTACGAAACGTTAGAAGATGGCGTGTGACAAAATTTCACTCTGAAAACCAATACTAAATTCGATACGTTTTTAAAAGTTAGTAAAAAAATACAAGGAACAAGCAAAAAATATATAATTTATTTATATTTTATTTATAACATTTAATATTATTATATAGGTCAAAATTTCATGAACCTCAATGTAAGGTGAAAACGTTTAACTTCACAAATGGCTTACTAAAAACGCATCACTTTGTCAAATTACTTTCACACAAAATGTGAATTAACTCTTTTATATCACAGCCCATTTTTTATCCTTTACTGACTTCCGATACCTGTCATTATCGTACTAAGTATTCCACAATTAGTAATATTTCGCAAATCCCCGTACTGCATTACTACGATATAAACATATATACATAAATAAATATACGTAAGAGTAATGTAAATTTTTGGTAATACTTTGACGTAAACATTAATTCAGATGAGGCTATGTATATTTTTACAATCTTCATTTAAAAATTTGCTAGGGCAATTTCTTTACTGAAGAGTCATCGTTGTTATAGCGTGTCACACACATTACTTGATACACTAATGTTCTATATATAACGTATTTCTAACAATAACACAAACTTATTTGAATGACATGTGCTACGGCTGTCTTAGATGTTAGATACGTTATTGTTCTATACATTTATCTCCGCCCGATATTGGAAATGTTACAAAGCGGTGACTCTACAAGATGTTCGGAAACTGAATGCTCATATCCAAACACAGTTTTTTTTACAAACTGTAACACAAAAGCCATATACTTGTATTTACGAAGGATTTTAAATAATTTAATCCTTTTGAAAGTTGTAGCGAACAAATTCTGACGAACGACACTTGCAGTTCATGTATGTTGGGCAGTTTTCACCAAAGTAAGTTCACGATATAGTCTTTATAAAAGTGCTTATTGGCCTATACAACTTTTCCGACACGCATCACATCGCATTATTCTCTGGTCGCTGTATGCCCCAATTTTGGACACAATTAGTAACAAGAAATGTAAACAATTTGTACTGTTTTATCTTTATAGTGTTTTCGTATTACAATACTTTGTGAATTGTTATTACGATACTATGTGCGGTACTTGACAGAGAGCTTTCGAAAGACGCATGTAATGTGAGAAGCGTTGCGGACACTGATGTGATTTTCCGCGTTATGTTTGTCATCATTAAGGGGAATTATCAAGTGTCAAATCAAACAATTATTTTTTAGGTATAAAGTATATTTTCTCATTATTAAACTTATGCTACGTTAAAGGTAAGATATGATGGCTTTAGGTCTCGTCATTAGAGAAGGTGACACACAACTTGGTACAATGACAGGAGCTGGGAGAGGAGTCGGCCATGGCCTTTGTTAAGGTACCATCCCAGCATTCGCCTGGAGTGATTTAGGGAAACCATGGAAAACCGAAATCAGGATGGCTGGAGCCGGGGATCGAACCTGGGTGTTATAGAATGCGAGTGCAACGTGTTGCGTTGCGCCACCTTGCTCGATCTGCTACGTTAAAGCACAAAGTAAGTTGTATCGACAGAATCCGACATTAGTTTACCTTATAGAATCGTTCGGAGAACAATATTTATTAACTATTATGGCCGGTTTTATATGCCGAAACAGAACTAGCATACAATTACAACTGACGTCAGGAGCTCTCTCAGTACATATTTTATACCCTGACAAAATTAAATATTCAGAAATCAAACTGAAGTAAGAACTATGTTGTAAAATTCGTAAATTCAAAATGGCGACACTACTTCCTCCTTAAGCAGGTGGCCAGTCGCATGTCTTGTTACCCGTACATTCACCGAGCTGATGTTGAACAGATATTTGGCCGTCGTCAAAGTTCAGCTGACATTTCTCCACCCTCATTTATTTATACTTATTGACGTAAATCATTTTTTAAACGTAATTATCTGGGAATTATCGTTGAGGATTGACTACACGCTCTGTAACATTTATTTTGTAACTTGCAATTTCTTAATTAAGACACTTCAAAACAATTAAAACACATTAAATATAATTATAGTATTTACAGGATATAGTTCGTAAATATACAACCATGTTTCTGTATATGTACCAAAATGCATTATATTTTTCCAAGCAATTATTTTTCGTAATAGTACGATATAAATTTTACCACCCATTATTTAAAACTCGACAGAAAATTCTTACATTTGTCGAGGTATTGTTTCAAAACATAGTATAAAACTTACTTCCTTTCTCTTGATGATTTAGTTAATATCATGTAAAATATAATTTAAAAAACGTGCCAGGCTTGAAACACAGCGAATATCGATGACTCCTGTGTCTGAACGAATTGTTAAATAGTAGAAGATGCAGAAGTCTGAATAATATATTAACTGAACTGACATGCGAGGAACAAATTTGGCTTGAAAAACATTATATTTTAGATTAAATAGAAACGTTTAATAAAACCACAAAATATTTTAAGTTTTATTTCTTCATTCCAAAAATATTAACAAACGCTAATATTCTGGTAATTTCAGTAATAAATATCTACTTCCAATATACATAAAACGTCGAGATATAAATTCTCCAATCAAGTAATAGTTTAATTTTGATAATTAAATTCAAACTGACTTTCAGAAGTGTCATTCATAATAGTGCATAAATACGACAAGCAACTGATTGTTGCCCTAAAAATGTAAACATGTTTTTTATATCATCTGTGACATATACTAACGCTAGCAAGAAACAGAGGTAAGATTGCCATAATGTTTGCAGGCAACGAAACTTTTAGTCTCCAGAAAATAAATTTAAATTTGTCCACGTTTTCTTCCTTAGCGAATGGTTAATTTTTTGTTGCTAACGAAATTTCCGAAATATTATTCGGTAAACTATGAATTTAAAAACTTTCAATGTTTTTGTTCTCTCGTGAAACATTTCTTTAGGTGGCACATAGTACATTTAATTCAAGAGTTTATTATTAATATAGAATATATTGATTTAAAGGGTCCGCCTTCATAGAGCCTTTTCGTATGTAAAGTCACAGCAGTTAATAGCTGCTCTATCGTGTGCGCCTAGCGCCACGTCAATAGGTACTTTACATTGTGATTACGTATAACGGTTTTGTAAATCAATGCGTATGTCTATCCTGCCGCAGCATAGTTCTACAACTGGGTAAGACATGTATTTGAAAATAAAGATTGTGAGAAAAAAGTGTAATATTGTTTAGTTTTCGAAGCTATGTTATAAGTCCGGGAAAAAAGTAAGCAAAATTTACACCCAACATTAAGAATGTCAAGAAAGCAGAGAGCATGTTTATTTGTTTCGTAAAGACGGGGAATGTATTTTACATCATGTCATCTCTCAGTGAACGTCATCAAATATCGGGTGGGATAAGAATGAAGGGGCTCAATCAAACGGGGAAAGAAGAAGGAGAAGCAAGAGGTGCGTGATCCTTCTTAGGTTCCTTGGAAATCTCAGGAAGCAATATTGCACCGAAGAGGGTGTGATGCTATCGCGTAACTCCTCCCTCTTCCTATCTCCCTCTCGTCTCGTTCCAACCCGACACCGCCCGACAAAGACCGAGATCACAATAGACTCTTATCTGGTGACAAGCATCCCCCACGTTCATCCAAGCCGGTGTTGCCAGACTGAGGGAAAATTCCACAACCGCGGGAAATGCGAGATTTTATTTTTAACGTGAGAGAAAAAGGGAACATATCTCAAAAATTAATTTGTAGTGATCACGTGTTTACAACCGAGAGTTGTTATGTTTTGAGTGACTGTCCTAACTTCTATTTGTCACTGTAGCGACTTTATTAAGAAGAAAAATTGGTATGTTATTTTCAAGTGACTGTCGGTAATCCAGTAAATTTTATGATGTTTCTTATAGGTTCTCGTTCCTTTTTCCAACCATTTGCACTTTTGTGGGCATTGATTATGGCAAATATAGTTGTTATGAACGTTACACTGTCTGTGCTATTGGCACGATAATGGGCAAGTGTGTTTCATTTTCATATTACCATTTTGGAAAGAGTACGCATTAAGAAAATTGATTCCATTTCCAAAAGAAATTTATCTTAGCGCAATGCTGATATATTGTATAGCTAAAAATGTGTTAATCAAACGTTTATATAATTTTCCTACGAATTTTCTACAATAAAGTTTAAATGTGATAACATGTTTTAAAAGTTAAGTTTTTTTCTTTCGTTATGGGAAGAAAGCCAGTGAGAGAATCATTTTCTATTGTAAACGCAAATGTGAGTTTGTTTGTTACGCTTTTAGCTTAAACAACTGAGGTAATTTTGATGAAAATTGGTATAGAGATAGATTGGACCTTAGAGAAAAACATGGGCTACTTTTTATCGCGAAAATAAAACTTGAAGGGGGTGAAATAGGGGATGAAAGTTGTGTATGACAATTACGCTAATACTAATAGCAAATTACTATTTACTAAACACTAATTACTATTTACTATTTGTACTAACACTAAACTTACTAATTCATACTTTTAGTATTTTAAATATGAATGTGAATTTGTTTGTTACTATTTCACGCCTGAACACGGAGAATATTTTCAGGATACATATTCCTCGATAACTGCACTAGATGACGCTGCGGTCAGGGTGGGTGGGGGGGGGGGCGGAGGTCCCAGGAACATAAAGAGGGCATACTTAGAAGGCGGAAACTCAAGTGTGACGGTGAGGGAACCTAGGCATACTATGTCAACTTCCCAAGTGGTTCACACGTGGCGTCTGTTCCAGGGCCCAAATTATACGCGAGCGAAGTCGTGGGTGAATGCTAGCATCGTCATAAATTTGAGAAAATTAGATATTTTTATGGGAACTTTCGCTTGGGTATCTGGCAACACTGATACGAGCCATCAGCACAACCATTCGCAAGATCGTCGAATGTGAAATACAAGGAGGAACAGAAGATCTCGGCAAAATAATGTAATCCACACTGAAGAGTATTAGCCTACGAAGCGAAAATTTTCACGAGAGGGAATATTTCGAGTGAGAATTTTATAGACGTCGTTTCGCGAAGAAAACTGCATTACTGTCACAATCCGTAGGACGACGGTGGGTTGGGAATGTCTGACAGAAATTTCGTTTAGTTGCTACCGTGAAATGTACGGTGTAAAAATTGGCGCTTGCTAGCAGTGAACAGAGGTATTAAAGATTTTTTCTTTTGAAAAAGTTCCGTGTAATTGTCACAGAGATAGATAACGGTATCCGTTATAATTTACAGTATACATTTCACACAGTTACGACCATGTTCACTGTAAGACAATTTTGTAACTCTAAAAGTGCATTTTTTAAGTTTTACAATATTTTGTTAGTTCACAAAAAATGTATTTTGTAAAATTATTTGTTTGTTTAGTAACAAAGATTTCCCTTGTAAAAATGTATGAAAAATATACGGTCTACCAAAATCATAAGTTTGTCGGAAATGACGTAGTTACAAACAAACCACATACACTGGAGTGCATTTTTATGAAACAAAGTGAATACTAATATTGATTGCGTGCTTCAGAATTAAAAAAAATATATATGTCACATCACTGAAATGTACATTGAATGTACCGGTATACAAAAAAAAAAAAGGCAAAATAGTATGCAAGTGAAGGGGGTCTAGGGGTTATACATGTATGTATATGATTGTATGTATGTATGTATGTATGTATGTATGTATGTATATTTGATTGTACGTGTGTGTGTATGTATGACCGATCACCATGAAACTTAGTCCATGTATTATTTTTCATGGATAAAGTTACTATATATGAATTTTACTCTAACTCACCAACTCGCCATTAGATGGCACTACAGCGCATCAACTTATACGCCGTTCAACTGATCGCCATGAAAACTGGTACCTATACATATATAATTGAACACGGATAATATATTAGCGATATCCATTACGTTATATGATGGGCCTGTAAGTGAATTATAGTGTCTTGCCTAGGATTGGCTGGAAAACACCTGCCGGATTCTGCTAGTGACACTATTCTATAATTAAACATGAGGACTAAAATCGTTACAGTAGTTTAATGAATCTAACATTGTTCCTATTGTGAGTCTAGTATTTCTGTACTTCGTGGTCTCGCTGGTCCATTGAAGTAGGTAATTTTCACTACTTTTTGGTAACAACCGATGAAGATTCTGGCCTCAACCGCCCATAGGAGTCAGTGTTGCCAGATACCCATGATGAAAATCCTACAAAATTAGAAATTTCCCATTGTTGTGCCTTTTTACCTCTGTATTGTTCCACAAAATATCCCAAACACTAACGTAAGTACTGAAAAGATTCGTGTAAGAAACTCGTAGGGAAAGAACGTAAACATTTTGGTTAACACGTTTTTAGTCGTACAGTTGTGTTGCCATAGATGAGTTTTGGTGATACTGACAGAACTGTTCGGTATATTCATTTGATATTTATTCTGAAACAGAACAATAGAAAACACTCTTTAATGAACTTTACATTGGTTATTTAAATACACATAACAATGGCTCACTGCCACAAGCATAGCGATCATAACTGATACATTTTTTAAAATTAATGCTGTTACTGAAGGTTTCACAAGTTAAAACAAATTATAAATAACATTCTAAGAAAACTGGTAAAACTTCCTCATTAATTTTTTGTTTACTTCGTTATAAGTTGTAAATTTCTTTCACAATGTATAAAGTAAATTATTTAAACAACCCTCATGCTATTGCAAAAAGTGTTTTTGATATTATTATTCTAGTTGTGTTTCTTCTCAGTTGTTTAGAATATGTACCGAATACGTCTAAATACATTTGTCATTTATATATTTGTAAGCGATTACAGCCTAATACTTACGTTGACAGGCTTAATTTTTACACGAGTAATTCTGCGAAATAGTACTTTTAAGTTGTGGAAGACATTTTACATTCAACTTTCTGTTATAAGTATACAATAATTAGTAAAAGATTTGAAAGAAAATCAGTGCAGTTGTTTGAAAATATAATACATTTTAAAATATTAGAAAAGTGATTTTACCTCGGTAATGGGACACAAAGCGATGGGTATACGTTTTTAATTTTATGCTTTGATGAAATATTTCATTCATAATTTTCATTTACAGTTAATTGTTTTACAACTGTTTTATTTAAAAACCATGCAGAACCTCAGATTTTTTTAATCTGTCATTTGTATTTGTATATTATTTTCTGCACTGTTTTTAAATTTAATAACATATGTAATATATAATACAAAAAAAGTCTGAACCAATCATCAGGAAAAAATTGTCTAAACGTTTCAATTCACTTTACTGACGTATAGTAAGTAGTTAATACCGTACATAAGATCAATTTGTTAATTTGGGAAAAAAGTCAAAAGATAACTTGATTGGGACTTCGTGACAGTACATGAACAAAGTTCAGTACAGTTATGTAATTCTCCTTTAAGCTACGACATGTGATTTTATATCATAGGTACGTTCCGAAGTATCATTAAATAACTGGAATAGTAGAGAAAATTTCACAGATATCACTGCAAACGTGTTTCTCCCCAAGTGTGTAGTAAATACAATGAATAGTTGTAATATGAGCTTAGAAGTAAGTTACGTACACGTCGTAAGAATGATATGAGGTATGGTCAGTGCAGAAATGCAGAGAAGAATGCTGGATAAGGGAGGGGGGAGTGTATTATCTGACAATCATATATACGGTCTTGTAGCGACATACATCACAACGTTCCTGCGTATAAAATACCTTCTTCCTCCCGGAACTGTAAACCAATCGCTGTGATGGAAGGCGACCATTGGTGAATGCGGTCCTTTGTATACATGTGGTGTTATTTTACTTTCTTTGTTTGAAACAAGAAAAGGCAATAAATAAAACACTCAGCTCAACTTTTCAAAACTATTTTATTATTTACAAGTTGCAATTATTTCTCAACTATTCACAGATCGAGTAATACTATGTTTTACACCAATATGCTTAAAAATATGTCATTTCCATCTAAGCACGCACATACGGAACAACTAAATTACTGACAAACACGTTTCTGCAACACATAATTCACAAATATAAAATTATTGTACAGGTATTATCACACTCTAGCAGTTTAAAATTGAATCTACATTCTACATCATTGAACTATAACTCTTACAATATTATACATTCATGAATCACTATTAATCTGTAACAGTGCATAAAATAATTGTATCTTAACACTTTATGAAACGACCACCAGTGAAAATAGTCCTTTCTGTTTCAGCGGTTTCATGTATTACGGTTATATGTACACAAATAAAACGTATCAAAAATTTAAGTACTAAAATGTAGTGCTTTCTTTAGAGTTCGTTCAATTTTTCTGATAAAACATTTAACATTTACAAATATAATTTTATATAAGAATAAAAGATCACATTATCGTTTTTATGTACACGTGACCATAGTTAATCGACAAGTTAGATGTTTCTCATATCATATTTTAAATTGTATGGATTCAGATGCTGAATGCACGAATACCCAAAAGTATTTATTACGTGTCAGATTGACATATTTTTAAAACACTGAAACAACACAAAAATCTCTTTAGGCCTAAGATAATTTCGTGATTACAGATTAAAATAATCGGAATGCGGGCGTTTTATACCGGGTACAACTGAACTTATGGTACGTCAATGAGACATAATGAACGTTTTTGAGTTACAGAAAACTAATTTTATAAAACAATCAGAAAACTTATGTAAAAACAGTTTTTTTCTGCATTTTCAGCAAATTAACAACATGCATACGTATTGAAAAAGTAATTAAGTAGGTAGGTATCTCCTACAATACGGTACAACAAAAATAAAAAAAAAATACACAAACACAAATGAACGGTGTTTGGAAATGGCATCATAACCGGAAGAAACCACCAGGGTGTCGAATACATGCATATTTACACAGGCAAAATAACGAAGATAACACAGGTGAATGTATAAGGCTTCTTTAGACTAAGGTTAATTCTATTACACGTTAGAAAGATCAATTCTATAAGTCTGTCACAGGGAAACATTCTGCCGCTTAAGTGCTGGTGTCGATAATGGGTGCAACTGACCAATCACAGAGCTATCCTGAATTTTAAGTTGCATAAAGTTGATAATTTTAACGCGAAAAAGTTTTATTTTTATTTTAAAATTAAGGTAAGTGACTTTTGTTATTTCCATGCCTATTTAAATTTTATATTACTACAATTTCGTATTTTGCTGGTCCATTTGCGATAGCAGGGAAACTGGCCACATATTTTTTTCCCTGCGCCAAATTCTCCCATGAGAACACACATTTTGTTTATAACCTATAGTAGAATTAACCTTACTTAGATTACAACCACAAATAAGATTAAAATGCAGACAGCGAATCAGCAGGCATTGTGTCAAGTTGACTTTGTCGATACACATATCAATATGGTGTAGTAGATTCCAGGTGCAGTTAGGCGCTACTGAAAGCGTTGTGAGAAATGAGGTTATGGTCGGACAACCTGCGCTCATTTTATACACGTTGCTATGTTAATAAACAGGTTTTGTCACGTGTGTGTATATATATGGTAGATAGTCACTTCCTGTTATGTTCTAATGGCTTCACTCGCCTTGCCCTAAGAAACTTCTATTCATGCTACAACACACGTCGCTCTTCATCTGCATGTTTCCAATCTTTACTTGCTTCTGACACCATTACTTATTTTATCGTCTTGGTATCTAAGGTTGATTTGACAACCAACACTGACTTTTTTCGAGTTTCTTTTGTAATTATGTTCTGTATCTTAACAACAGTAAGTAGTTTAAATTTATTTTCATAATTCCGAAAACAAATAAGTATGTAATTAATTCTACTTCTAGTATCAATTAAAACTCAAAATAAATAAATAAAAATCTTGCGGATACAACAATACTAGAACATTTTGTTATCAGTTACTAACTCATTCAAATTATAATGTGTGCTTGAAAGCCACTACAGCTGTATTACACAGAAAAAATAACCCGATATAAAAGTATATCTTAGCAACAAACGTATCATAAATTTATGGGAAAGTTTTGAACACCCATCTCCTCGCAATTTTCTGAAAGGTTTATTTAGTGGATGAACTAGAATAAATTTATTAGGTTCAGTTACTTTCTTACTAAATTTCGTATTATTTCGTAATAAACGACTTTCTAAGTACTGTACTGATTTGCCAGTCAAGATAAACAACTTTCAGTTGATCGTAATACAAATACAACTTCACTGCATGAAGGTGTTGAGATTTTGTTTTGTGGACAAACACTTCAATAGCGGTTTAAATAAAAATACACTGTAGCTAACATACGTTTAGGTACTACGCCAAGTGTTGTGCCATTGGCTAAAGCACACACATTCTTTAAGTTCCCTCCTCATTGCTGCTTTGGCTATTGAATGAAATGTAATAATAACGAATGATGTAAGCTCCGGACCATAAATATGTTGTGTATGTTTTATGGTACGAATTGTGTTGCGTTTGCACCGCAGTAAAAGGTTTAATAGAAGTGCAGTTTTTAAGAAACACGAGCGAAAAAAAGCGGGAAACATAATTGCATGTTCTCCAAAATCATTTCTACTGATCTAATGATAGGCGAGTAGAATTTGTAAAAATCTCGGTCAATGTTGTTGAAAATGGTTTGCTTCTTTGCAGTCACGTTTCATGCAGACATTAAATTATGTATATGGCTAATATAAATGAAAAAAAAATTATAGAATAATAATATTTGAATCCATAGATATTTGCCTATAAAAACTTTTTGCAAGCATGGAAATATCTCGTTTTAATAAAAACAGATAAACAATTTTACGTCATTTGCTTTGTTTACATTAAAAATATAGTGAATTGGCTGTAAAAATCGGTATCAATCCCTTAAGAAAATTACGCAAATAAAATTATAATGACAGTTTTTACAAAATCTTATTTAAAATGTTCTAAATTAGTGAACTGCTGATTTTGACCAAAATAATTTATTAATATATACTCTAAAAGTTTGTAAGATATTTTAAATTACTGAGGAAACGAAAATCCATAGACGTGTAGAAGGTAAATATCCTTACTTTTTCCTGAACTTAAAGAAACTGTATTGGGTGATTGAATGATAATTGTGGTTGGTATTTTCAAACAGAATTTTAAAAAGTTTGTCAGTAAAATCTTCAATGTTTTGTATTAGTACAACTTATCTTACCTTTTGCTACCGTTAATTGTTACTACATTTTACTGTTTTTACACTAAATAGTTTTTGTTTAGTGGCAAGCCAAAATAAAAATTTGTAAGCTACGGGGACATACAAAACTGAAAACGGAGAAACGTAATAGAATGAAGTAATTACTAATTCATATGGCGTACTAGGTTAAATTAGGATATCTATAAAAATACATAACTTAACAGACTTGTATTTAAAACAAATTATGATATTTTGGTAATTATAGAGCAAAATTATTTTTAAAATACACAAACGTTTTGTTATGTACTTAAAAATTTCTTGAAACTGGCTCTGTTGTTTCAGTTATATAGTACATTGTATTTAGTGGCGACATCCATGGTGTTTTATTAACAACATCTTCTTGATTTAGTCTAGAGCACTGGAGTATTGCCATGAACGTCATAACAAGTGTGTATTTTAGCGATAAGTACAGAAACTGTAAATATGTAAGAAAACCTCGAGATCAATTGTGGTGCTAATGATAAAGATGTTTACTAAATATTTTCCACTAGGTATTTTTGTGGACGTGTACACAAACTTTAATCCTAAATAAATTCTTAGCTGTAAAGGAATTCCGATAATTAAAGGCACGACTATTTCACGATTTCATTTTGCTGCATATTATACTATTCAGTTCTTTACAAATACACTAATTATTTCATTATTTACAATGGACTTATAGACGACAAATATGTGTCAAAAACAAATGTAGTCCAATGATATAAGTGACAATGAAATACACTTTCCTGACGTTCAACTATACATAGAATAAATCCGCTAAACAATCGTGCCTCTACCAATGACTTAACAGTTCAAACAATTTGACTATGTCACTTAATACCGCATGCACTGCAAATCCGTCATATACATCAATACTAGTATTTACATAAATAAGTTGCGCGTAGGTTAACAACGTGAGAGACCTGATTTCTTACGATTCTTCGTTCTGGAAGTCTGAAAATTGTGATAATTAAACCTCGAGATCTCCTTTTTCGGATATACCCCACGACTTACTCACTGACAAAACTGTTTCTCCCTAAAGAGTACGTTGAACTGGATTTTGCCGGAAAGAGTTTAAATTCGGACTCGGCATCAAAGCAGAAGGCTGAGTAATTCGAAAAGTACTGCCTTGTATTTGTGACACTTAAGCTTGGCAATAGCCGTCAACACCAGCGATCATTGACAGTACGTAAAGGGAAGAATGACGTAGTTTAAACCCAGCATAAACTTCGAGTTGAACGCTTTTACGACTGTTACTCGATGTCTTTTTTTATTACCAAACACACACTAAATGAAAAGTTTAAGTATCTATCTCGATACAGTACAACCGTGGCGAGTCGTCACAACTCTTATTAAAGGTGTCAGTATTCTGTTCTATCCCAATTATTCTCGTTAAGCATGGCCAGTTATAAACAACTACTGAATGCGCCTGGGAGTTTAATAACATACGTCTATGTAGAAAACTTTCTTCATCTCCTGCGTATTGTTGTAAAGTGTGTGTACATTATAGCAAACTTATTGACATCACGGTCTTCTTTCAACATTTCTCACTTTATCACTTTTTACAGCACACTCGTGAAATGTCAAAGTGGCCACACATACGTGCGAAGTGTCTACAGTGATTGGTAGACTATTTCGGATGTCATCAAATCTGAAGAATGAGATCTTCGGCGAACGTTCCCTCGATGCTCGGCACAACGAAAATCGCATTAGTAAAAGTAGGCCCATAAGGAAGGACACACTCCGTAAGAGGGGTCAACGGGAACTCCAATGGTGGGAGGAGTAGTAGACACCTCAGACGTCGCGGATACAGGAAGTCAGAATGATGATCTCATAGACAACGGTTCCCTCAGCTGCTAACGCACCGTTATCTGCAGCTGAAGAATCAGGCCCAGAAGGTATTTCAATCCAGAATAAAAAATTGGGTGACACTCCAGAAAATGGGATAGTTTCGGGTCAAAATAACGTGAGGTGTAGTGCTACCTAAGATGTTATGGGTGCAAATCAACATGACACGATATATATTCGTAGAAATTTCTCTGTATGCCACGTCCGCCGAAAATGAACGTACTAGGAGACGTAATTCAGGACACTCCGGGAGAGAGGTTGATACGAACCCAAATGACGAGGTTCGTAGTGGCCTCCTCAAACATTGCGAAAGAATATCATAAATGAATTGATGGTCTCTTTTGAGATTGTTACCTTGCTGCTCCAAGGGCCGAAAACACAGTAGTAAAATTAAGGTGAGTAGTTGTCAGTTGTCGCAATTCAGGAAAAAAAAAAAGAAAGACGGAGAAATGTAGGATGAAGGACCAACATGAACCTCAAAATCAGGAGGTGTATTGGTCACCTCAGACACTTCGGACGCAATTCAACACTGAAACATTGAAAACAAAGCTTATTGGTCACCACAACAAATGTCGTAACTACTATAAAACATTTTGGCGAGGTCCATATTGATTAAAGATTTTGTGACCACCACAAACCCGTTTTTTTTGTGAAGGATGAACTCTTTGGTGACCATTCCCACAATTTCCTCGTGCACCGTCAACTTCAGTCGCAGTTGCAAGCCAGAAGGTATCGCGGTTCATGAGAAGGGAATTTGTGACAGTCCAGGATGTGCGTCGACCAGAACCGCAGAGGAAAAAGTTGTAGTGTCACGCTCAGATTGTGTGGACCCAAATCAAAAACGGAAGGCTTGACTCTACTAGTAAATATTCCCTCGACGTTCGGAATGCCGAAAAAAGTAAGAAGAAGTCCCAGCAGGTGTCAGGGTAGGGAGTTTGTGACTGTCTAGAAGGGCTGACGACATGAACTGCAAAGGAAGGTGTTGTAGTGACTACCTCAGGTTTAGGGGAATCAAATCAAAAACACAAAAAAAAATTGACTCTTCGGCGAATGTTCCCTCGACATCTCGCCCACCGAAAAAAAAGTAAGAAGTCCCAGAAAGTATCAGGGAAAGGGAGTTGGTGTCAGTCCGTTAGGGATGGCGACTTGTTCCACAGTTGCAGGAATTGCAGAGGTCACTTCAGATTTTGCGTACCAAAATGAAATACAGTAGGCTGGACTTATCGGCGAATGTTCCTTCGACGTCCATCACGCCGAAAGTATTAGGGAGTATGCCCAGGAGTTGTCATCTTCGAGGTTGAGGGAACAGAAGACACTGGGAGGTGTGTCGATACCAACCCCACCAGCAGGAGTTGTAGTGGTCACCTCAGACGTCGCGGTAGCTGCGGCACTCGGGCACCTCCTCGGACCAGGTGCCATCGCCACGACAGAGCGGTCGAGCGTCTAGTCGCACCACGTAGCCGGCGCTGCACGTCACCTTCAGGTGGTCGCCCGGCTCGTAGAAGAACTTGACAGGGGCGATCCTGCCGTGAGGTGGGTCCCCTGGGTATGTACATCTCGCCTTGCCTGGAACAAGCGTCCACATAACCTCCATTAAAACTGCATCTAAATACATGCACTACCTGATCTGTACAACATGCCTACCATGAAGTTAACACAAAAATAGTAAATGTAAATAAATGTCTCTCTGTCTGTTTATAACGTATACGTTGTTATGCTTAACATCCGAATACGAGGAAACTTTGTTGAGATGTTTATGAGCTCCCGTAGGTTTCTGACGAAAAATCTAAACATTTAGGTGTGAGAGGCAAAACACGGAAGGGAGAAAAAATAAAAAATTTTCGTGGTCACAATTACTTTTAAAATTTCTCTTAGACTTTATATATTTATATTTAAAAAAAAAGTGTTGTTTCTAAAAAAGTACATTGAAAATAGAGAAAAACATTTTTTTGCGAATTACTTAAGGTAATGTGAAGTACTTGGGCTAAACTTTCGCACAAATGAAAGAGGCGGTGTTATGTAATCGGTAGAAACAAATCTCGAGATTTGCTCATTCTATGTCGTTAGCAAAGTATTTTGTTTTTAAACTTAACAACTAGTATGTTATACAAGTGTATAACTTCAATAAAAACGTAGGCAAATTATTATTTATTTTTTCCTATGCAAATATAAATAGGTTCTTGCAACAAATATAGGGTATGTTCTTCCTCTCGACCTCGTGCGGGAACAGCCTTGTACTATAGGTTATTTTACAATATTTGCTGTGAGATTCGCAACTTTCATGAGTATAGCGTCGTGTAATAGGCGCTAAAATAAAATAATCTTGCAAATTAGCAAATTATTTACACGATTTACATCTGTTAAAGTTTTGTACAACTGAGATTTGATACGATGTTAACGTCTAATGGTAAGTATGCAGACGAGAAAAAAAAAAAGAATTTCATCTAAATGCATCATTGACTTTTTTTAAATGTTATATAAAAATGTTTTGTGACAACATGCACACGACTGTAAGGTGGTGTGAAACATTTGAGACGCTCTGGTACAACTTGGTATTTTCGAGGCGCCTAGGGCCCTGTGGTACAAGTAACATGATTGGTCTCACATTTTTGAAATGTAAATAACTGTACATGTGGAATGCAGTAAAACTAATAACCGGAAACATGTAAGATTCGCGTTATTTGGCAGCAGGCTAGACTGATCTGACATATACATTCTTGAACACAATTGTTGATGTAATTGTCCATCGGCTCTTATTGATGATATTTACGTATAGTCTGCTGTACTTGGTAATGATCACTCTACCGTGTAATTTGTAATTATTGGCGAAAATCGTTCTCCGCTGCAAGCCCTGACATTGTACACTCTTGAATAAGGAGACAATTTTGATATGGTGACAGGCTAGACTCTGTTCATGCCCGAATACAATGTGAGATTCAATTGGCCATGAGGCCTCTATGTGATGTCATTTACATGTTTAGTCTCTTTTCAGGAGGTTGGAGACTCTGCAGTGAAACTTTAAGTTACTAGAGACCTGTAAGATTCGCGTTATGTTTTGGCCACACGCTTAGATTTAAATAACTATAAATTAGTGCCACCTTTGCACTTTGCTAAATCCATTTTTGACTCCTCTAGGAGGGCGATAAGCCAATAAAAAAGAAGCTACTGAATTCATGCCTCATCACGTGGTATCACTGTGCTAGTAAGAAGCCAATGATCTTCAGTCGTTTGATTTAGCACACAAATATTCTACGGTTAACGATGCCGCCAATTTTTACAGTCTCTTATTAACTATTGGTCAGGTCACGACACTGACGGCCGACGAAACACGTCAAACGAGCTTACAACGATTTGGAGTTTTGTCTGTTGATAGGAATTAACGAGAATTATTCGTGTCTGTACTGATAACTAATTGTTAGGGCCTTATTTTACAATGTATGTACTGTTAATTTAGTGGAATATTGTGGACATGCGCCACAGTATGAACATTTATTTCATGTGCAGAGTTAGACCTGTTGGACTTTAGTATGATGTACAGAGCCACTGAATTTTGGTGATAATTATGGAATGGCGTTATGCAGAAACCATACAAGTCACAAAAGTAAAGAACGTACAAAACATAAGTTTCTAAATCATAATCAACAGCAACATCGGTTGCTAAGTGACCGAAGACCAACAGATATAGGGTATTTGAAAGTGAGCATATAATTGAATCACGGTCTATTAAGATATGCACTGTAAAAAATTTTCTCCGTCGATTTACTGAATTTCCGGTAAAAAATTCTCCAGATACCTCCGTGAATTCACGGAATCTTAGTTCTTAATCCAACAGAAGTTTCCGTAAAACAGTTTCGTCACACGGAACTGAGCCATATTTACATGTCTATAATGATACAATTGCATTTATACAGATTTGCAGATTTACTGGTGGTGATATTAAAATATAACCGTAATATTTACATCTTGTAATTGATAAATTTTCGATTTTTTGGTGCAAGTGTCCGCAGCAGACCTACGGACATATTACGTATGATTCCGTACTGTATATTTACTACAGACATTTCCGTATTTTACTTTTACGGACACTATTTCCGTATATTAACGGCATATTTCCGTTAAAATTTATCACGGTATACATGAGAGTATTTCAAGTGATACTGAATGCTGGTGAAATGTTAGGTATGTTACTAAGGAGTACTAAACGACAGTTGTTAAAAAAATCCCTAAAAAAATTTGGTGGCACTGTTAAAAATAATTTTCGTTGTTTTACGGAGAAGTGCTGGTAAAAAATTCTCCAGAAGTGTCCGTTAATTTACGGAAGGCAACTAGCTCCACTTATGGAAACTCGCATATTTATGTGACTTCTTTAGGATGCAGGCGCATTAATGCGTTTGGTTATTTATTTAGTTCCCTCTCGTAGTTTTTCATTTGTTTAATTAATGAAACATAATTACTTATAACTGTGTTACAAAATAACGTTTCCGTTAGTTAAACAGACGTTTCCGTAAAATTGCCCGTAAATTTACGGAAAATTTTTAACAGTGTGGTCCCGACACAGAGGAATAAAATATGATTCCTTATTTACCGTAGCGCTAGTAGTCTTTTAGTGGAAGATTTGTCATGTTTTTTATTTCGCTTAGGAAGTTTTCATACCTTAAAATGCACAGTTGTTATCGGAATTGACTATTATAGCAAAAAAAAAAAAACAGAAAATCCAGAGAATGCATGTTATATTTGGTACATAGATATTGGGAAATCTTCTCTTTCGTTTCGGGAGCAACAAAATTAATTGGCATCGTTAATATTATCTAAATTAATTTTAAAAAATTAAACATTGTACAATGACCGAAGTCGTGTACTAATATCCTAAAACAACAGCCACTATTTTTTTTTTCACACGACATATATAAAAATTCCAACATACATGTCAGTGCATTTATTGGTACAACGCATTTATCTGCAATACTATCTTACCATTTTACCACCGTTTTATATAAATAATTGTAAAAATTGTAACTCCACTAGACGTAAACAAGGCAAATCTTTCTACTAAATTACTACTAGCGCCCGGCTGTTTGCGGAACTAATGGCGACAAAAAGTGGGTCACTTTCTCTTGGTCTATAGCATTACGCAGTGTCAAGACCTCTTCCTTTTAGACCGTCATTTTAACAAAACAATAACCAAATTTTAGTTACAATTTTTCACGTCATAGGCCTACTGTATCAAATGTCTCTTTCTGCATAGCACCATTCAATTTTGCATAATTTTGTTTCACTGCTGTACCTGCATATATGCCAAGGGGTGAAAGACCAATGCTGACGGCCTATCGATATATGTGTTACCAAATTGAACGGTGCCATATTGCAGCGCTTAACATGCGATGTCCTATACCAAAGTTTTTTGTTTAAAAAAATCGTTACCCCCTCTCCTGCTTAAGTACACAATTCCCTATCTTCGCATGTAATATGTCAGAGTTCAATATGTTCATGTAACAAAAGAGCAGCGTTAATAGTCTGGTTCTTTTATAACGTTTTTGACATAGGCAGCTCTGCTTCTTGGTTATCGGCAGCTTGACTTTGTTGGGCGGCATCATGTACGTGACTGTACCAATAAGGGCAAAGTTACTGGGATAGTTACACGTCTGTGATGTGCAAGAAGTACAGACTCTGTAGCAGGGGCGTCATTTGGGGCTACAGGAGGGGGCAAATGCCCCCCCCCCTGGATTAGGAAATTTTGTGTATAAATATATTTTTTGTATTTTTAAATGTAAATAATGCTAACTTAAGGACATAAAACTGAAGTTTTATTATTAAAGTATCTAATTTATACATGCTTAATTAATAAAAAAAGATGCAACAAGGTCACTGTCGTCAGAAAACAAAATCTTGCCCCCCCCCCCCCTGGAAAAACCTGAAATGACGTCCCTGCTCTGTAGACTCTGAGAGTTAAAAACATCCAACTGCTAACAATGCAGCAGTGTAACAGACATGCACATAAGACGTCAGAACAAGTTGTTGCAAAACTCTTTTCACCAATCGCCAGTGGATCTAGTCATTTAAATGAGTTGAAGACTGTGCGACACAGCTGTGATGGAAAACATACACTACGACATTTATTTTTCTTTAGTTTTTATTAAGTCTGTTTTTTTTCTTGTCAACAGCGACGTTGTTGAAGCGAGCTAATTTAGTCAACGATTAGCATCTAGGCTTTGGCGCTGGTGATGGGTGGAATGAGGTGAGTGTGGAGTAGCGCCTGAACGAGAGGAATGGGGGCAACGGGAAATCCCCGAGAATACCCGCCGACCAACGGCATCGTCCGGGGACCGATCGAACCCGGATCACCTTGGTGGGACACGAATAGCCTGACCACTCGGCGACCTCGGCCCCCGCGACGTTTTTAAAGACGGCTACACACAACTTTACACAAGGACAGGAACTGAGAGAGGAATCGGCCATGGTCTTTATTAAGCAACCATCCCATATTCGCCTTGAGCGATTTTGGAAAACCTTGTAAAACCGAGCTCAGGATGACTGTAACAGAGTACCCAACCCGAGACTTCATGAATGCGAGTCCAACAAATTAGTGTTACGTCATCTTTCTTATCAGTTGTAAGGGATGGCTCTCCGTCAATTTCACAACTGAGTCTTTACCTGAGTGCGTAGTGCACTTGTTATTTATAAGTCAATGCACAATTTTCATTTACTTATTAAGTTTTCCGTTGTTCTAGTACATCTGTGAGTTATCTGTATTGACTTGAAGTTGTCTCCTAGGCGAACCTATTTTGTGCGTTCAAGGCATAGTAATGCGGATGACGTAAGGACGAGACAACACTGACATCACGCCTCACCCTAGCCTCTAGGCCACGGTCGTAGAAGAACAGGTCCGGACACTCGCCTGGAAGCTTGAACCCCTTGTTGTTTGGCTGCAGTTCACCAAGTTACCGAGAATCCTGTTCATTTTTGACTCTGTAATCCGGGCGGTCAAGCTCAAACTCCGCCCACTTCCCTCCTACTAAGATAGAAAATTGATCAAAACGTATTTTTTTTATCAATTTATGAAACACTTGCTTCTTTCACAATTTTAAATCATGCCTCCAGAAATCATTATTTACTTTATAATGTTAACAATGGAAAAAAAGTGGGCGGAGTTTGAGTCCGACCGACCAGATTACAGCGCCAAAAAGTACGACATTCTCGATAACTTGACGAACTACAGCCAAAAAACAAGGGGGTCAAGCAAAATACATTGGTAGATAGGCGAGTGTCCTGACCTGTTCTTCTACGACCATGCTCTAGGCACAAGTATATGAACTGGCATGCAGTCTTCTCGCCAACAACTTGCCTCTATGAGACATTCAATTATCATCTTTTTTGTGTAATATTAAAAATAAAGGTGTATTGCACAGCCCTGTATGATTTAAAATATTCTGTTATAAGATTTTCGTACATAAAAATAAACGGCAATAACATCCTTTTCCACCATTTTATGTCTCTATAAAATATACTTAAAACGAGGAATGGTGAGCGCGAAATAGGTAGGCTATACACACGTGTAACATACTTTGAATAATGTTCCTAAGCAGATATCGGTGTGGGAAATACTTAGTTAGGATCCATGCACGGGCATGGATGCTTGTGTCTCTTACTTAGAATTAGGTAGTTTGTAAGTCATCCGTTATTAAGCCACATGGCATGACTCTGTGAGAAGTTAATAAACCTTCTAAAATAAAATATATAAGCAGGTATCATCTGCACGTTGAGCAGTCTTCGAATAATCTTGTAACGGCCGAAGATCTGACCACCTCTCGGATGCCTGGATAGGCGGCCACATTAAGGGGCTTGCCTGTTTAAATTGTGAACTTCATTGCAGTGTTTAAGAGGGCGTGGTACATAATTCAACGCTAAAAGTATTACTATATAACTGTAGGTTTCTTGAAGCCAATTTGCGAAAATTAAACAGTAGCAATTCTAGACAATAGTTTTAGCCAACGTTTTAAACAAAATTGTTTCCAGTGTTACGAACTTCTGAGGCACAATCTCTGATGCTGAAACCTCGTGCATTTAACTGCGGCGCAAGAGATCACGCGTAACGAGTTAGTAATTCTGGATAAATATTTACTCATGAAGTTGACAAATACCATTATCTAGGATTGTTATTGAGTATTTTATCCATATTGGTTTTAAAATAGCGTAGAAATCAATTAATGTTTTCAGCGTTTATTCATCTACCATGCACTCTTATAAAATACATTTTTTTCTGGAGCATTTTAATGCGTGTTCCCAATACACTGTTCTGCTAAACTGAATAATTTATAAGGGAGTTGTAACGTACTTTTAAAACGTAAAGAACATTAAGTAACAGTTCCAAGCCCTCAATCATAGCTAAAAATAGCTTGTACAGTTATATATCAAACTGTAGAGACTACACGAATACAGCACTACCCAAAGGTTTTACCTCGAACTTTTCTGCGCTTAAAGCCGTTCTCCCCCCTAACTATTTTAACCATAATAATTATTAGGCCTAAACGAGAGAAGACAGCAAGAATACGTTATTCAGTTTCCTTTAAAATTGTTTTCCAAGTTGGCTAATTTTTTTACGCTAGTAAATATTACGGATTTAGCTAAGTAACTAACATTATTTTTGTTTATTGACATGCTAGTTGAAATTGTGAATTTTCTTGTCATGAAAAGCTTACCTACAACGGAAAAAACAATTGCAAAAAAATTGCCAGACAGATTTACATCTGCTCTCGTTAAAGCTTTTGTAAATAACTACCGCAAAAAAAAATGTAGGAAGAGCAGGACGTGACCTTAAAATACAATGTTTCTAGCCGTATGACAGAAACACTGTAAGCCAGTTTAGCACTAGGTCAAACATGATTTCAAATTCGTGATGTTTCTGGGTGAAAATAAAAATATATTTTCTTAGAAAAGAAACAAATTAAAGAAATAATTTAAAACTTCGTTTCAGAAGTGTACGACAAAAACTGCACATAACAAATTCTGGCTCAAGACTATAATACGTTTTTATATCTGGGTTAATGTTATATGTCCGGAGACTACTGCGCAGCTAAATTTATTGCAAAAAAGTGAAAATTTTCTTCGCCGTAAGCGACGAAGTTGGTTAGATAATGATGGTACTGAATTTTTTTTTATTTCGCTGTAAGATCCTCTTTCCACGCAATGTATCAATTTAATGAGAGTATGGTTTTTCGATATGTCTTGGGAGTATGCACACACTAGTTCGAACATAGCTTCTTATAAACTTTCAAAACTGTTCCATGGAAATGTACTTATCTGTAAATAAACACATAAAAGAAGGTGTATTTCGTTTCACGAACATATTTCTCACAAAAATTCTATAATACATAGGTTCAAAGTTTTACTTATTTGTCTATTCATGCATATTCTCATATTTTCTATTATTTTGAGCTATATTTTTGCATTTAATTTTTAGTGATATGAGGTGTATATGTATATATTTATACACGCGTGTATGGCTGATTGATTCTATATACGTTTGTTTGTTTCGCTAATTATTATTTAAATATTTTTCTGAATGTTACAGATGATTAAAGACTTAACAGTATGTCCAACGAAAAATCTATCCTATCGCAAATCTTTTCCAACTCTTTTAAACAAACTTTATGGCTTTAAAATTTCTTAAATTGTGTATCTTCGCTCGAGTAACATTACATGGGATTCTTCAACTTTCATTTTCTGTTTCCGATATAGTTCAATATTCGCCTGAAAGCAATGTTTTTCTCAAGATCTTATGGGAAAAAAATATTTAAAGTTTTTTGAGTAAATAATAAATTATTTGAATAAATTCAAAGGCGGTTCGATTTTATGAGGTCGTATTGTAACAGTTGACATATTTTTCTGCAGTTATTACAACCATACAAACAAAAATATTGGTAGTGTCATCGTTTTAAATTTACTGAAATACTAATACTTGATAACTTTTAATATTACATATATGCGTGTTTGACAGCATACCCCCTGTCTCTGAAACATAAATATTACTTTGCACGTTTTCTTAAAATTACATTCTTCCAATTTTTCAATAGCGAAGAATGTAATACAAATTATTTTGAATTTTTCTGATGTGGGTTGCAAATATAATTTTGAATATAAAAAGAAATAAATGAATAATAGCTTATGCTTCTATCTGAACTTGCACAACTGAAATACCTAATCAGAATTAATTGTTTCATCCTTCTCATAAAATTTAACTTATTATTTAAATATCCGTTAGGCAAAATGTTTACTTAGTTCGACTTATAAAAGAAAAAAAAATTACAAAAATCGTATTCGAACACTTTCCCGTGAGTTTATCAGACGTTCACTTTTCTTATAGTCCGTTACAACTTTTGAAATTTTTATTTTTGTTTAAATGGAATTGAAGTACAGTAAATCTAGAAAATTAAGTAATCATTGTGTCAGTACAATCGGAAATAAAATCTCAAACAAAATGGTGTAGCTGTGCATTGCCTTCCACTGAAGTTGAGAGTCTCTTGTAAATTGTTTAGTAAATAACTCGACTAAATCTTATATTTGATTATCTTTTAAACTTTTTTTTGTATTTCTAGATGTTCTGTATCAAAATAATAAAACTTTTTATATTTGTCACTCCTGGAATAAGTCAAACGATTGATAATTAAGTTTAATATTATTTATGCTTTTATGCCTTCTATTTGGGTTCAATCGCGTTCTTCTCGAAAAACCTGGGGTGCAGGTTTTTGCCTATTTTACTTTCTTAAAAATAAAATTATTACTTGAAATGATATCGCTACCGGAAATTCCCTCGAATAAATTAAAAAAAAAAATCCAGGGGTTCGTCGATAGATATTATTATGCAATTATTATAAATAATAACCTTATTCGCCAAAAAAACTTAATTGTAATTTTTAAACTAGCGGAACGCAATCAACACATTGGCTCTGTTATGTTATTGAATGAGACACGTGGATTTCGCTACACTGGCAGCTTAAAAAAATATTTGTTCACCCGAAAAAAATCACGAATTAAACTTAAATTTGAAATAATAGCGTCGGAATTACGTTTAGCAATATAATATTGCATTTCCGTAGCAGTTTTCAGTAGTTAAAAAGTTAGTGGATCTGGTGTGTGAGCCAGGTGGTAGCGTAGTACGGAAAACTATGAAAAACGTTTCCAACGCATTTATCTACGAAAATAATACGCATTTCAAACTATGTCCTCATGATTTAAAAAAATCCGCCCGCTAATTAATATGATAGTCACTAAGCTCCTCAAAAGTGCACAAAATTACTTCATCATATAGCTTTAGCTGAGAAAATTTCAACCGTAATCGTATAATCATAAGAATGGAAACCGGCATTGGACGTCACCACATACTTTCCAGAAACAAAATAACAGGGACATCGCTTGAAGTCCCATAGAAAATCGCGTTCTACGAAAACATTGCACGATAGTTTAGCACTCCGCGCCTAGAGGCGTTGGGTTGTTTGAAGGACGTGTTATATATGATTTATCGCCTTACATGACTCCGTGCCTCAAACGTAAAGAGATAAACAAATATAAATAAAAAACTAGCGTCTACTAACTCTTAATTACAGATAACTCAAAATAAGAAAAACCTATTATCCCAGTACGAAAACATAGTTATGTAACAAGAGCACGGTATGTGTATTTAAAAGTGATGTACAGCCTATATTTAAAGCTTTATGACCTATTACATTATAAGTAAAGAAACTTGAAGTAAATGCCGCCTAACTGTGTTAAACTCGTGCATTTATTATACACTTACACGAGTCTATTAAATAAAAAGGTCGGTGAAGAATTTTTCGTTAGATGTGACGACCAACGGACGTTACGAACAACCGGGTTGATATTCTCCGAACTCTCCGAATTCCTCATACCAGCCCAGTTTATTACGTATCATCTTTCCCCGTATCTCGATTCGCCCTAATTGTCGCCTGGCGTAAAACAGCCATAATCCCCAGGTGCCAACATTTTCATTTTGATGTCTATGTTGTTCTGAATTAAGGTTTCGCCTGCACGGATATTTCTGCCGTGTCTTGGAGGAAGTGTACGTCAAGGGCGACATTAGCACTATTCAAAGTGTTCCTTTGCTAATTGGCGCAAGGCACTGAACTGACGTATTTGTTTCCAGTTACAATGATTTCACAATGAAACTTTGATCGGTGGACTGATAATTATGTGTTGGAGGTAAGTAAATATAATTACTTTTATATCCTCGTTCAGACAGGCTGCATGTATGCATCGCGATATCCATTTCATCGCGCAGTAATCGTGTCTGCCTCGCTAGAATCACTGACTTTTTGTGGAAAGGATTTTATGCCAACTTGTTTCGTTGCCATGTGTGCATATATGTAACTCTGCTTTATAATAGGTGACTGCAAATCGCACATTGGTGTCTTAGTAACCAAGCTCTTCTTGGCACAGTCTATTAGTGATACCTCCCAGCAAGGCCCGCTGCCAATAACCACGTAGCAAAGATTCAGATGTGCTCGTAAGGCAAAGTTGTGCAAAATTCCTTCCACCAAAAATCAGTGGAGCTAGTCATCTTCCGAGCCCGATATTGGCCGACGTTTGTTTTCTGCACAAACACATAACCTCACTGTTTGCAAACGACACACTTCTCTACTGAGAAACGACAGTACTGTCCACACTTACATACACACACATGAAGGGTGTTCAAGTGCGATAAAGTCATAATTTTTATATTTATATGAAATATTGTTAGTTCTGTAGACTATAATTGTGAGTACATTTTACTCTTATAAAACAATTTTAGCTCTCATAGTTTTCTCACAACAGGGTTTCAAAGTCAAAATTTGCTTCTTACGCTGCCACGCTAATAGCGAAAACCAACTGACATACTTAAACAAAATAATTCCCTGTGACCTTACATCCCATGAACTATGCAACAAAATAATAAAAAACCGAGCACGAAATATTTTTAATTGAAAAAAAAAATTCACAAATATAGATAAAAGTTGCAAATTCAGCAATATTATTTTTAAATACAAAAACAGTTTGCGGGTTTTTTTCAAGTGTTTTAATACGTAGCCCATAGTATGTTTTTCACTGTGAATTATTTCACGTACGTAAGTCAATTGGTTTTCAATATTTGCATGGCAGCAGAACATACGAATTTTTACAATGACGCGCCGTTATGAGAAAACTACGCCAGCTAAAATTGTTTCGGATGAGGAAACTTTGTGGCGTAATTATAAGTTAACAGCTAAATCGCAAGGTCTGTACTGTAGTGAAATGTAAAAAGAATTTGAGGGATAATCGCATATATAACCATTTTCTTCTTAGAATCCTAAAAAAGCCAAAAATATTAAAATTCAATATGGCGACAGTGGGATATAGCAGCATGCACATCATGCCTTATCCTTGCCTTTAAGCGTTGAATTGGCGAGCGTACGCCGTCAAGTCGTCTCTATGAGACATTCAGCGATGCCCCATAATTTCATGACGTCATACTATTATCAAATATATATAGTACACGCCTATAACTTTGAAAATAGACTGCATCAATATTTTCATACCAAAAAAATTATGTAAACATTAATTTTCGCTCCATTTTTGGCGGTTAGAAAATATGCTTCATGAATAGTGCTTGAAAATCAATATCCTGAAAATCTTCCATTTGCTTCTAGTGTTGCTAAATATTGTGGCCACATGTTCCCAGGGGAATTTTAGTGAAAGTACAAACACGTTTAGAAATGTGAAAGGCTGACAAATTTTATTTTGTTTATCATCGAACACACGGTTCATAATATTTGTTGAATTCGATGTCGCGGAAAGTGTACAATTTCAATCACTTTTGAAGTTACTAGTAGTCTTCGCGGAGTTTCTGAAAGACTTTTTACAAGTTGACCAGCCGAATTTTTTTAGTAAGGAAACTAATTTGCGCAGTGTTCAAAAATAAAGACTCGGAAATTTGTGGGGCCGTGGCGGCCGAGGGGTCAGACCTCTCGCCTCCCACCAAAGCGATCCGGGTTCGAACCCCGGATGGATCGGTCCCCGGATTTTCGCATGTGGTAATCGTGCCGGACGATGCCACTGGTCGGCGGGTTTTCTCGGGGATCTCATGTTTCCTCCGCCCAAACATTCCGGTGCCGCTCCATGCTCACCTCACATCACCCTTTACAAGCGCCCAAGACCTCGATGTTAAGAGCTGACCAAAAATCTCTTACTCACTCGGAAATTTGTGTTCAACGACCTTCCAGCCTGACTCTACTCCGCCCTCAGCTACTGGCTAATTGGCTGCTGTTCCAGTGAGTAATCACGTGCTCTCCTGAAAAGGTAGCGCTGGAGTTAGCGAACGCTTGCATGCATGGTTGCATATGTTTAAGAGTTCAATATACAGTGACCCAATTACGAATGTAACTGACGTGCAATGGAGTACGAAACATTACTTCTACCTAGCTGATTTCGCGAAATTATAGAGACTCTTATCGTAATTAGGGACACTTTAATTCCACGAGAAGATTTTTCCATCATCCTGCTTCAATACCCTTTGTGCACGTGCGCAAATCTGCTTCACGATCAGTGATTGGGTGTTTATACTCTGTATAAATACATTTTTGGAGGGTGAATATCTGACTCAAAAATTTTTTTCCATGTGCGCACGTAAGAAATTGATACAGGTTGGTGCAAAATTATTTCGCGAGAAGTCAGGGCCTCAAGTAATAATATAGACGCAATTAAACAAATTGTCAATTACGTGGAATCACTCTTTGAGGGAGCAGCCGGTTAGCTCCGATTGTCAGCTTGTGTACACAGATAATTTTGTAGGCTAGCTAACAAGTATGTGAATCTGCGAATTTTACAGATCTCTACAAGTAAGTCATTTAAACAAGCAGTTATTATTCATGAAAACCAGGTGTCTTTGTATTCACAAGATACGGGGCGACTCACAGAATGGAGGCGGGTGCGACCAGAAGCCGTTCTCCGTGCAGACGATGGTGGCTTCCCCGACGAGCTGGTGGCGGTCATTGCAGGCGAACTTGACGGCAGTGCCAACCTTGTAGTGACCACCATCGTCCACCAGCCGGCCGTTGACTGGAGGTAGAGGAGGCGAGCACAGCACCTCTGCAACAATCACAATACACTGTTAACAAATACCGGCCAGCTTGGGCGTTTTCTCGACAACTGCTCGTGGTGTTGGCACATCAAGTCAACAGACACTAAAGTAACGGACAACTGTTTTTCGCGAAAAGAATTTGGCTCCATTTTGTTATGGTGTCTTATGTTAAGGTTAATTCTACTACATCACGAAAAGAAAAATTTTGTAGAAAGTCTTCGCTGCAAAATTATTTTGTAGTCACACAAAATGACTTTATGGTTTCCACAATATTTTAGTGGTGTCAACAAAATGTTTTTGTGGAGACCACAAAACTAACTTCGCAGGGCAAATACCCACAAAATATTTTATAGCGGCCGCAAAATATTTCATTCTGTACAGGTTAGAAAGTAAATACATTTTATTATGGGAGAGCTTGGCACAGGGAAAATTTCTACCACCAGTTTCGCTTCAATCGCTAATGTACCAGATATACACGAAACCATAGTAAGAATAAATTTAAATAAACTTGGAAATGATATAAGTAATTAATTTTATGGTGAAAATAAATAGGTTTCGTGTTTTAAATTATCGACTTAATGTAACTTAAAATTCAGGAAAGTTCTGTGATTGGTCAATTTGGTGCACTAGCGATATCGGCGCTCAAGTGGTAGAAATTTTCCCTGTGACAAATTTATAACACTGATCTTTCTAACCAGTAGTAGAATTAAGCTTACATATGTACACATCTGCATTTCCGATTCGTAGTCAGTAGTTGGATATTTTAACCCTAAAGATACTTGGATTTCTACCGGCAGATCACATATGTATGGTGTTTCAGGAATATTAGCCTATTGTAATAAGGTGAGTCAAGGGGGATACGGCCCTTTACAAAGACACGCTGCCAATAACCATGAAGCTTAGTTGCAGATGTGCACACAAGGCACCGAAATTAACTGTGGCAAAATTTTCCCAAATGTAAAACAGGGTCCCTAACTATAGTCTATTTATTTAAGACTGGCTATTGACCGCTCGTTCGCGTGGTTTTCAACCCAATGTATTTTCGCTCCGTACAAATGTTCAGTCTTAGTACTGTCAAATATCTTAAGTAATCGGTAAATATATGTATTTCTGTTTTCCACACCTTAAAAAGTATATGTTTCTCCAAAAAAAACTTAAAGTAAGCTAAACTAAATTTAATAAAAAAAATTTAAATAATTTTTTTCGGCACTTCAAATAGGAAAGAAAAATGCAATGGTTTAAGAAATATTATATTATGATAGGTATCCAAATGACTAAAGCATACTCCGCTCACTTATGTTTACCTATTCTCTGTTATTTTCTTTGACACATATCTGCATCGAAATTGAGTATGTCTACATTCATATATGCGAAGGAATTCCTTTCGGGCGGTTATTATTTCCCGGAGAAGTGTTTTGACAGCCCGTAGCAAGTTGGCAGCTACTGAAAGTTTTATCGCGAGGCCTACAAGTTACCAACTTTGCTCCACGGTTCACATTCTCTTGGCGTGGAGCTAATTACTTGCCAACTTGTCTGAAGGGAACTAGAGAGCGCTACCTTGCAAACTCCGTCGCTCCGGGGAAACTGCGCTCCTCAAAAACTTTGCAATCGCTACTTTCGCTGTCTATATATGGCCGACGAGGTTCTATTCCCTCGATCTGCTGGCTCGCTTTCTCGGCGATGAATGTAGAACTGATCTCTCGGCGAATTTTACAAACAGATCAATTTTAAATAAAATTTTTTTTTCGAAATGTTTTCGGTGATCTCCTAAACCAACTTGATAAAATGAAACGTATGCAAACTGTGCAATCCGACATTTTACGAAACTAAATGAAAGAAAATAAATACGGAATCTTTCTTACGCAATTAAATGTAACTTCCTATTAAATTAATAATTGTTTTAAGAAACGCATATATTTTCTGACCAATACAAATTTATTTTAGTAGGGAAGACTTGGTTAATTTGGCAGCTCTGATAATCTGCCACTATGGTGCTAGTTGATGAATGATTCGCGATAATATAATAGGTAAGGTGCTGCTCTTATTTGTCAGAACGAGAAATGGTTTCTATAATACCAGTAAAAGTTGTAAACAAACGGAATACATAAAATTGTCGAATTATCAGTACTGCAAAATTTACTAAGTCTCCCGACATAAATTAACAATGTTTACAAACATATATCTCTAACATAAAATAAAGACAAGAAATTTCCAGCATAACTGATAGACCTATTTTTCTCAAAGTGGGCGCAAATTAACCCTGAAAGTTAAAATTATTTACGTAATCTACGAATGTTAAATGCTAATAGTGATTAAGACGTATGATGAATGATATATACTGAAGATAAGTCAGGTTGCTAAGTAATATGCAAGTAACCAGTTTAATAAACTGGGAAAGTATTATTTCTGAGGTGTCTTTCTATCACAAAGATAAATAAAAATTAGCCGCCGTTTTCAAAATATTACAGATGGATGAATGAAATTTATAAAAGTCAAATCTCATTTGTTTGCAATATATGCATACCAAGTTTGATGAAATTCTGAAAAAAATATATTCTTAACTGTGTATTGCTATGCTGAAAATATAACCGTCATTTGGAAAATATGAAGTAAGGGTGAACGAAATACTCAAAGGTAAAGTCAGCTTTGTGTGTAGTATATGTGTACCGAGGTTGATGAAATTCTAAAGTTCGGTTCCTTAGATATCTAGCTTGATCGAAAAATGTTAAAATGGCCACCATTTGGAAATTATGAACATGGAGTAAACTAAATATATAAAAGTCTAGTCAGATTACAAATTCCTATATGTGTTCTAAGTTCGGTGAAATTCTGTAGACTGGTTCAGAAGTTTTTAAGGAGGAAAGCACACAACCACACAAAGACACACACAGGGACACACTCACAGACACCAATACGCAGAAACACACACAGAAAGGTGATCTCATAAGCCTACTTTTCCTTCGGCAAGTTGGCAAAATAAAATAAAAATATATAATTTATATGTTTTCAAACTCACAGAAAAAAAATTTTTGTGGCAGCTACAAAATATTTTATGGGTATTTGCCCTGCAAAATTTACTTTGTGGCGGCACACAAACATTTTGTTGATTCCGCTAAAATATTTTAACTACCACAAAATTATTTTGTGATTACTACAAAATAGTTTTGCAGGGAAGACTTTCTACAAAATTTTCCTTTCAGTGATGTATATTTAGCATATATATATATATATATATATATATATATATATATATATATATATATATATATATATATATATATATATATATATATATATATGGGATGGGATTATCCTATTAACCTCCTAACGCAAACCGTCGTTTTTGTATTCGTTAAAAAAGTCATGCATTTGCCCCTCCACAACAAAAACACTGTTCAATAGTTCCATGCCTCACGCATGAGCCTTGCATAGCAGACATTCCTCTCGTTTATTACTTCATTGATGTGATGTGTCAGTCCAGTTATACTGAGAGATGTGTTCGAGGCCTTGTCTCTAAGTGAAGTGTTTTATGCTGCACTACAATGCCAAGAGTTTTATGTTATAAATTCACACCGAATGCTTGTTTGACTATGTGATGAGTATATTGTACCAGTTTTCGTCACCGCCTGTAGCTTTAAGGAGGATGTGCGCCGAAGCAGTGAATTTTCACAATTTCCGACGTAAATTTTTCCCCTCGCTTGTTGTAGTAAATCAAGGCTCGACAATCCGTACATTACACGTTTGTACACCTTCTTAGTTTGTTACATAGTCACAGACTTTCTTATTTTTGGATTACTGATGGCAGATAGGAAAAATGTCTATTTTCCCGGTCTGCCATCACTGCTCAAAAATAAGACAGTCTGTGAGTATGTAGTAATTTAATAAGTTGTACAGAAGTATCATTTCCGGATTGTCGAACCTCAATTTTCGATAATAAGCGAGGGGAAAATTTTTTGTGGAAAATTGTGAAAATTCACTGTTTCGGCGCACAATACCCCTTAAAGTTTTGGAAATTTTTAAAAAAATAGAATGTATAAACATATATATAGTAATAGAAAGCACCAAGCAGTTCACATATAAAATAAAATTTTACAATATCATTTAAGGGTGCGGTCTACGGTAATTTTCATCACCGTGTTTTATATTATAATTTGTACCACATTATTTTCTTATTTTAGACACGGAATGTGAGTAAGTTCTGCTCTTGTGATTTTTTTTTTTAGTTTTCATAGCTTTTAGGTGATGGCTTGGTAAAGTCTTAACATGCATGTTTCCGTTTTAAGGAAGGCACTAAAACAAACTCACACGCAAATATGCAAAAACTCACAGTGAATAACGAGTTGTAGGCTACAAGTTCACCTACATTATACCACTAAATAAAATATATTTTTTAAAAATAAAAATGGCGTAATTTAAAACCAAAACTTAAAATATTCCTTATTTTTTTTAATTCAAAAATATTTCATTTTGAAGATAAATATAAGTGAACTTGTAGCCCACAATATCGTTATTCACTGTGCATTTTTTCAGTTTTATATGTGAGTTGGTTTTAGTGTCATCCCTTAAACGGAAACATTTAAATTTCGACTTTGGGCGCGGTCTACCGCTGTATTCATCACCATTATTAATTTTTTTGTACCGTATATTTTTTTCTTATTTTAGACACAAAATGTGACTAAATTTGGCTCTTATGACATTTTTATATCTCTCATAGTTTTCGCGTAATGGCTTGTTCAAGTCATATTTCGCATGTTTCCGTTTTAAGGACTACACTAAAACCAACTGATACGCCAAACTAAAAAAAATCACAGTGGATAAAGACATTGCAGGCTACAATTTCATGCTCGTAAAGCTAAAGAATTAAAATTATTTGTATTAAAAAAAAATATCGAATATATTAAATTTTTATTTTCAGATTTTGCATTTTTTAAAAAATACAAATAATATTTATTCTTTATTTTTAAGAGCATGACGTTGTAGCCTGCAATGTCTTTATCCACTGGGATTTTTTTTTAGTTTGGTATATCAGTTGGTTTTAGTGTAGTCGTTAAAACGGAAACATGCTAAATATGACTTTAACAAGCCATTACGCGAAAACTATGAGAGATAAAAAATTTCATAAGAGCCGAATTTAGTCACATTTTGGGTCTAAAATAAGAGAAAAAATATATAGTACAAATAAAAAGTTTAAAAAAATGTTGATAAAATTGCGGTAGACCGCGCCCTTATTAACATTGTATTTTCAGGTAGGTAGACCTATAAATATTGATTTTATTTCCTTGTAAGACTTAAACTCACAATAATAAAATAAATATCACATGGAAAGCATACCCGAGGGGCCAGGGTGTCACACTCCAAACTGCAGATTTACGACTGGGTGCCTGTATGTATCTGCTTGCCACGAAGAATGACATGAGATGAGGTCCTACAATAGCGGGACGTTAGAGGGAGACGGAGAGGAGGATCCACAAGAAAAACTACCCACTGCCGTCATTGTGTCCGGCAGAATCCCCAAATGCAAAACTCCAGACCCGTCTCCGTCTGGCATCGACCCGGATCGCCTTAGTGGAAGACGAACAATCTGACCACTTGAACGCCGAGGCCTCTAAATACTAGTTTCTATTACTGATAGATTTCTCGTAAATCTCTCTACATAAACTAGCTGCACGGTCGCGACTTTGTCGCGTGGAATTTTGAAGGAAAAACTGTAATGATAGCTTATTATGTTATTGAGATATTGAGGAAAAGGGCGAAAACACATTTATGACTTTTCCCCAGCTGCAACTAATTGTGCGTATATAATATGACAGAAGTTCCCCGCCCCCGGTCTCACCCGGTATTCGAACCCAAAACCTCCTCCCAGTGTTAAAAAAACTGCGCCATGACAGGTTGCCGAAATTCTTACATATGTATATTTGCCCAAAGAGGACGGCGTAAAGTAACAACGTTTAAATTTTTTTTCTGCGGTAATGCCTGCCTTTCGGGAATTTCGGGACATTCTTCATCTTTCTACAGCATAGATAGTCGAATTTTGAACAAAAATTATGAACTGATGAAATCATGAAATAGCTCTTTAGGTATTTGCGTCAGCTTAATTCCTATTCAAGAACCATTACAATATCTCAACAGGTTTAAGAGATACAGCGAATAAGAGAAACGCTTTATTTCATCATGTCCGTAGAGGTTAAATTTTTTTAAAAAATCCTGAAACTAATTTTTAGGGATTTGCGTAAGCTTCATTCTGAAGCAACGATCACTGCAATATCTCAATTGGTTTAAGAGTTATCGAGGGTTGATTGAAAAAGTGTTTTCGAACTTTGAAAAATAGAAAAAAAATGGTACTATCAATATTTGTAAGCTTCATTCTGAAGGAAAAATCACAATTCTATCACAATTGTTCACTGAAAACATATAAAAACCTTTTTCACCCTCTTAGTTTTTAAATTACTTGCAGAGATATGACAATTACGCTTTTAAATGACCTACTGTTTGGCTTCCTCAGTCATATATATATATCTGTGTGTGTGTGTGTCTTTAGCTACTTTTCTACCAGATATTGTTCATGTCAGTGGACAGTTGTACCTTCATGCGTTGGTACTATCAGTTTAGATTACTCAAGGACGAGTTCACTAAGTCGTGATCAAATCGCAGGAATAACTATAATGAAAATGAGTTTGAAATTTAGGACTAAGTCTTCTTAAAATTAATTCACGAATCCATCTTCTACTTACTTGTTATGCAGCAGGAAAGTATCGCCACTGTTACAAACATAACCCTAGAATTCGATTGTCACGTAACTGTCACCGACTCAACACACGTGACTTTGTATATGCGTCGTAAAAGGGCGTTTTGAACGTTGGCCATTGAATCAGTATGTGAATTTAACAATTTTATTTGAGTATTTAGTTTATTCCAATTACATCAATTAAATTTCGATATGGAAACAAAAAAAACATGTTATTGTGCACTAGCTTTTATTGTCACTGTAAGATGCTGAAGGAAAAAATATTATCCAAATGAAAAACGAAAATGTTTTCAACAGACGAGCCATACAATTTTTGAACATAATTATTACCGACCTGGTGCATGAGCTTTGCTACAGAGTGTTATAGAATACTGATACTTTATAAACACTAGCATACGTGTGTTCTATATCCTTGTCTACGAAAAGAAAACCCGTTCAAACTTACGCTTCTCTATTTTTGTTTTCTATATATTATGCTTAGAAACAGGGTTTCGGGGCACCTGAAAATGGTTGAAAATTGGCCTTTTCAGACTTTTATCTTTTAAAAAATACCAAACGGGATCTAAAATAAAAAAATACGGAGGCATGCTCTGGATTTTACGACGCAATTTCTGCAAATAAAAGAAGATGGTCACCTCTTAAAGTCTCATAGCAAAAATCCAACGACCAAAACACTGCACGTTGTTTTCGTGTCCTGCGCATAAGGCGACATATTTATTGATACACGGGCTAGTCTAGTTCTTATTGCTTGCACGTTTCCGTATCTCAGAAGCTGCGTCTAACGCGTGATTTATAGTGCTCTTAACAGTCCAAGTGATAAGAGCATAAAATAAAATTTTTCTCGCGGTATTCTGAGTTCAATAAATAAAGTAGGTAGTTTAAAATAATTCAAACTCATAAAAAATTGTAGTTACACTGTTTTTTTTTTTTTTTTTTTTTTCGGTGTGTGTGCTTTGATTGCTTGTTAATATACTGCGATGTAGATACTCTCTCTAAAATTGCATCTGTGATTTCGTAAGAATCTTTAAATTATTCTTTACAGAATCATAACAAAAAACGGAAAACTCAATGCGGTATTTGTAGTCGATAAGTTTGTAACATTAGAGAGAATAAAATTTTACGTCTGGGAAGAATATGAGATACTGGCAGTTTAGTTTAACTCGGCATCGAAATGTATTGTATTCTGTTACAAACTGTACTGAGGTATAACACCATTTTATTTTTGGAAACACATATTACAACTGCGCAACTTGTAGAACTGTTTAGTCTGTTCTAAAGTATCGCGAATAAATATCCTGGCCCCGCCCACCGAAGCAATAGACGCACATAGGCACGAGCACGGCTTTGTCAGGATAGGAGTTCCCGAGGGATGAAGTACCCGGCCAGGACGCCCCTAGCCAGCTCCCTCGTCCTGGAAGTGAAGAGGGTTGAGTGAGAGGTTGGAGGGGGGCAGGGAGAGAATTTCGCACTAAACAGCTCAGGAACGCCTGTTTAATTATCCACGAGTCCGCAAGTACTCTGCGCGATTACGCTGCCTGCCCCAATTAGCAGCCGAGCAGCCGCGGAGCTACCTTGCGGTCCTGGGTTCATTTATTTCCTCCAGGCCTCGACTTCATTCTACCTACCCACCCCTTATTGTCCATCCCTCGTATCTAAAACCATCCCTCGCTAGGTCCAAGAACTTGTTGAGAAAACAATTTTTCCAAATTTGTTTCTGTTCCATACGTGCACATCTGCTTCATAGTCAGCGATTGGGTGTTTTAAGGCCTCGTTCTTAAGTTTTGCAGTGGTTTCGAAAATAATTTTTAACGCAAATTAATACATGTATATATAAAAATTCATTCTGGCAGTTTTAACACATATTGATCATCGTTTGTACCTTAATTTTTTTGTTGGAATACACCAAACGAAATTTTAGATTTTTGTCCCTGAAATACTACATATTTGTTGTCAAAATAAGCTAAAATGAAGCAAAATTATTTTTTTCAAGCAAATGGTACATTAAAAAAAAAAAAAAAAAAAAAAAAACTCTTTGGCAAAATTGTGTATTGTATGTCTGTACATAGTCTCAGATTTTTCCAAAGCGTTTGGTTAAAGAATATTTGAGTTATATGCAATTGTTTGAAATAAATTAAAGATAATGACTTAACTCTTACGTGACATGGGTTAGGTAAGGGAAGTGGACTTTACGTCTCGTCAACACCGAGGTCATTAGACATGGCAACACAGAGACTGGGAGATGAGTCGGCCATGGCCTTTCTGAAAGAACCATCCCAACGTTCACCTAGAGTGATTTTGGGAACCATGGAAAACCCAAATCAGGACGGACAGAGCAGTGTATTGAACTCAGGTCCTCCAGAATGCGAGTACAACGTGTTACTGTCGCACCACCTCGCACGGTACGTGTCTTGAGGCTCTGCTCGCAAACCACAGACTTGTGACGTTGCAATAACACACGTCGGAAACGCATTTTTACAAAATTTAAAATTTTTCGCGTTGTTCTTATATTCAGAATCATTATTGGTTACGTTATTTGCCGCGAAATTTTTTAAGCAAGTTATAGGCCTACTACATTTTCTGGTAATTTTACATTTTTGTTTTGGTGATTATGAAACACGATAACATTATCTCGTAGTACAAATATTTCTTGGTGTGCTGTGTACTACATTTATTTTACTTCCTCAGTGCTGCATTTCCGATATTACTGAGGTAAAAAAAAAATCCTCGCACGAACATCACCTTTGACAAACCCTAATATCGGAACTCGTTTCAAGGCCATTTTCAACATATAACTATGAAATACTCGAGAGCCTACTGATTGGAATGTTTCTAATTCCTAATTGCTATTTACTTTAGTAAACATAATACTATTTGGAAAACAATATGAGCAACAAATTTTATTGAACTTTAAACGCAAGATGTGATTGTTTTAGATTGGGATCATCACTATAACGGCCGAAATATTGCAATAGTATAAATTATTCAATATGTCCGTAAATTTAATTAATATAATATATATAACATGTCTCTGATAAAATCTTGTAGTCTTAAGACTACAAAATTTGTCCAAAACGTAAAAAGAGGCTATATATTCGCACACATGTAAACGTAAACACGTAGACAGTACATATTACGAAATCGATACAAAATGATCTTCTAAAAATATACGAGTTTGAAATCATCTCACATAATATTTCTATGCTAATGTTTTCAGAGTGCGAACATTACAGGGAACAGCACAATAACAAGTAAGTACATGTTTATTTCAATATTTGTGTTGAATGTAGGTAAGGAAATTTTCGTACTTTTATTTTCAGTTACACGGACTGAAGGAAATTGTTAAAGATGGATTGTATGTGTGTGGTTCTAGAATATTTAAATACACAAGTTAAGGGCGCGGTGCACAGCAATTTTCGTTACCGAGCTTCAATTTTTTTTATTTGTACTAGATGTTTTTTTTTCTTATTTTAGACACAAAATGTAACTAAATTTTGTCCTAATGAAATGTTTTTATCTCTCATAGTTTTCGCGTAATGGCTTGTTAAAGTCAAAATTTGCATGTTTCCTTTTCAAGAAATACGCTAAAACCAACTGACATACCAAACTGAAAAAATTCACAGTGAATAATGACGTCGCAGGCTACAAGGACACGTACATATAAGCGAAGAATTTTTTTTTGTATTTAAATAAAAATTCTGAAATCTAAAATACAAATTTTAAAAATTCAATAACTTTTTATAAATACAAAAATTTATATTTTTGTTGTGCAACACAGCTGAATTTATAGCCTACAACGTCGTTATTCACTGTGAATTTTTCCAGTTTTGTAAGTGAGTTGGTTTTAGTGTCGTCCTTAAAACGATAATATGCAAATTTTGGCTTTAATGAGCCATTACGCAAAAACTATCTGAGATAAAAAATTTCTATATGAGAAAAATGTACTCACATTTTGTGTATGAAACAATGAAAAAAATAATAACTGGTACAAATATATAAATGAAACATGGTGATGAAAATTGCGGTACGTCGTGCTCTTAAGAGGCCTGTCCCATTGTTTCGGGTGCATTAATGCAACCCGCATTAACGCCACACGAATCAAAGCTAATTGTACTATCGCTGTAGCAATAACATTATTACGCACATAAACTTTGTATTTGTATTTTATTAAAGATGCAGCCGTTCTTGTTCAAGCTGCGTTATGCAACATCAAGTATCACAAACTGTAACATGTCCAACGTGATACCAAAAAGTTTTGTAAAATTTGTAGTCAACCAATCTTTATACTTCTATACTTGATTTCGGCGAACGCAGTGAAAAGAAAAACGCCTTTGTCTTTGATAAAACGTCAATATAATGTTTATGTGTATTATACTATTATTGATATAGCGATAGTAAATTATCCTTGATTTAAACGTTGTTAATGCAGGTTGCATACATGTGCCTGACACACTAGAAAGGCCCCTTAATAAATTTTTCATATTAAGCTGAAAGTAGATTTTGTAAAACTGCAAATTAATCTATATAGGATTTCAACTTTTTTAGGATCTCATATATATAATAGTTCATTTGTGGTCGTTGTTGATTAAGTAGTCAGATGTATATCTAACAAAGTAGGGCAATAATACGCCTGAAAATGTTTTCATGCGGGGCTTGTTATTGGTTCACAGTCCGTACGTACGATAAAAAAAAATAATTCATGCATCCGATTTCAACACTAACAGACATGTACACGAGTTCGAAATCTATCTCTTCTTCTAACAAATCCGCGGAATTCCCGGTTCTCCCTTCATAGACACGATATACGATGTAATTTATCCATCAGCAAAATTACAGGAGACTGGCCAGTACACCACAAAGTGTTCACTAGCATCTGTCATGCACACAAGTGGTCAATGACAAATGCCTAACGACAGTCCAAAAATTAAACGTATAATTAAGTTCCATCAGATAATGACGCTAATTCCCGAGTGCTCAGTCCATAGAACGCACAATTACAAATAGCTTTCCAAACTGTCGGTTGATACACATGGGAAAACTGTTCCAACTTACTAACCTATAATTAAAACTTTGCATTTACAATTATTAGAGCCACGATTTTATGGCGAAAAGATTTTTGCAACATTTCTCTTCAGTGCTTCATGTGCACATATGCAGCACCGCTGCATCGTCTGTGATTGGATGATTTTACTCTCACTCGCCTTGGCAAATTACAGACGCACGGAGTCAATAACCTTATTCTGATTGGTGCAGTCAAATGCGTAACGTGTATGAACAAAGACACGCTGCCAGTAATCATGAAGCAGAGCTGCCGATGTGCACGAGAGACGCTGAAACAAAGTGAGGAGAAAATCTTTTCGCGACAAAATCGTGGCCCTAACAATAGTATATTTGCTCCCAGGTATAAAGTCTCGGTAGAAGGGGATAAGGGCAAAATCGTTGATTTTTAACATCCTCAAACTATCTGTCTGGCACGCATTTAAAATGCGTTGCAATGTTAAAGAATAATTAGGATTACAGAAGTGAAATTCTCGGTAGGACAGTGAACAGGCACACGCAACCAAAATGTCATCGCTGGCCAGCAACATGGCGAAAACGCCTATCACCAAGACGGCTGCTAGTGGTGAACCTGTCGTAACGTGCGGGAGCCGAACAATACACGGAGCTGCTATCAACAGCCTCGGCCAGCCAATAAGCGGCCAAGTTCGCAAGTATCACATTAATAACAACGTAATTTCACGTCTGCATTTCAATTTTGTCGGTGGCAGTATGCTGGCCATGGAGGTATTAGTCTATGGAGTGGCATCTGCCGTACATTTCAATGGTAATCGTGTGAAGCCGATCATTTTCGAACATTTTCGAACTGCGCATGCGCAGGACGTTAGTTTTCATGAGTCGCCATATTTTGGGTGGCAAAACAATAGCAGAAAACAATGTAATTATGTTTTTTTTTTTTTTTTTACAAAAATCGCGCAGTTTCTCTACTTGAACCATACACAACAGTTTACAATTGCTTCAGAAATATAAATAAAATCGAATTAGCTCTCGCTGTGTGTATATACTTTATAAACTTGATGAATTTAAATAAAAGTTTCTTACTTGTACAAAGATAATCCTCCGCAACGATCGAATCTGTTTGTAAGGCCAAGAGCTGCACAAACTTTCACCATAGTGTGTAGTTAACAAAAAACTAAAACATTTTCATTCAGCTCAATGCAATGTTTACATGATTTTGCCAGCACTAGCTCTATCCTTGTCTTTAAACGTCGTCTGTTGGCCGGCTTCAAATTTGCTCAAAGACTCCCACTCCATACACTAACACTTCCATGATACTGGCGAGTCTTTTGTTTTAGTACAAAGCCATGGATATGTCAAAAATAACGTTCCTAATAATACTTGATTTCTCAAATGAATTCGACACGGTTAATCACGAATCACTGCTAAACAAATTAAAAAGTATTGGACTATCAGCAAGTACTGTTAAATGGTTTCAAAACTACTTAAATAATCGCTCCCAAATGATAGAACTAAACACTTGAGAAGGAATAGAAACGTCTTCTATTAAAGTTAACCACGCTGGAGTACCACAAGGCTCAATATTGGGCCCGACATTGTTTTCTGTCTACATAGGCGACCTCCCACTATGTCTCAAGTACCTGCCATCAATATGCTGACGACACTCATCTTTACATCTCATTCCGACCAGCTGACTTATCACCCACAATAGTAAAAATTAACGACGACCTAGAGCAAATATATAGATGGCGTAATGAAAATAGCCTAAAACTAAACCCCAATACATGCTCTTATATAAAAACAGGATCGACGCAGACCCTGAAAAAATCACAAACACACCCGGATATCGCAATAAATAGAGACCTGAAAAATTCGCGTTTTCTTTAATGCGCAAGCTAGAGTTCCAACAACTATAGGTCTGTATCACGTCCACAATTGGCCGTAGACTTGCTCGACACTTCCTGGAGGTAGCTGAGCCAATAATACAACTATAACTGAATACAGACTCATTTAACTAAGTCAGCGAGCAGCTAATAAACAGCTGCTGTCTGCACGATTTCACATATATTCTTGGAAGCTAGCCTACATGTCATTGAACCCGCGAATTTTTCAGGTCTCTAGCAATAAATAATGTGATAATACCAGAAGTTACGACAGTAAAAAGCTTAGGGATTAAATTTGACACAAACCTAAACTGAAATAAGCATATATCAGGAATGGTACAAATGGCATATTACAATTTGAAATACCTTCATAAATTCAAAAACATATTGCTTGTTGCCCTCAAAATTAAAATCAGTGATATATTAGTTATTTCCCCTTTGAACTATTGCGTAGGGCTATTTGTCGGGATGGATAAAACCCTTGAATATATGATTCAGAAACTCCCAAACGCATGCCTACGATACGTCTACAATTTAAAAAGAAGACAACATAGTACAGAATACCTACAACCCACTGGCTGGCTAAATATGGAAAGCAGGAGAACACACCAGTTTACCAGATTAGTAGCGAAATTAAAAAAGCATGAGGAACCAAAATATCTTATCAACAAAATAAGGCAAATGACATCAGACCACCAACAAAACACGCGACAAAAATTAAATCTAAGAGTTCCCGCCCATCACAGTACAGTATTTAAAAGATAGTTTTCCTACTTAGCCTCCAAACTGTGGAATGACGTATCAAATAAAAATAAATAGATTGCCTGAGGAAACTGAGGAAGATGAGTTAAAAATACACACGGAAATAACACGACCCTATTCAAAAATCTAGTCCACTCCATAGCTAGCAAAATAAATATAAATGTCCGTATTCATTTTTGCAACATAGTAGCACAGATAGATTGTAAAATAAGTTGCACAAAAAGTAAAAAGTTGTACCTGCGTAATATCATTATTACAGGTACGTTAATTTCGCGGATTCAACTAGCGGCAGCCTAGACTTGTCAGTCCTATACACCCACTGGCCTCAATCGATTATCTATTGGCTTATAACCGTACAAGCAGGTAGCAAGCGATCGCACTTCGCATTATTTCCTTATTTACTACCGGCTTGCAGTAGTCGAACGCGTTCCGTAACAGCCGCCAGCAAGTCACAGGCATGACAATGAAGTATATATAATTAGCGTTCAACCTGAACTGGAATGTATCTGCGAAATTTACGTACCTATAATAATTGTATACCGTCAAATTATCATATTCTAGAATTACTTCGATTTATTTGTTAGTAACTAAAAATTTTACATGTATATTCATGCTGTATGTATATATGTCACGCAAATGTAAACCGGCCTATGGCTGAACTTTTACGTGGGTAAACAAAATAAATAAAACAAAAATTTAATGTTTTGCGTGCGTCTAGTGTTTTAGCTTGCGAAAAGAAATTCACTTAAAACAACTGAAGAATGAATGTCCGTTTGAATACTGCACATACACACATGTGAGAAAGTGCAAACAACAAATATAGAACAATAAGTCTATTTATTTTTTTTTAGAAAAATACAAACATTTAAGAAATGGTGAAAATAACAGTTATTATCGTGCCGTGCAAGGCAGAATAGAATCAAGCCAACTGTTTGTAAATGGAAAATTGAAAGTTACAATGCATTTCCACACAATACAATAAACTATTAGTATCCATACAAGAGTGCCAATAGATAAACAAGCCCTAAAATGAACTAATAAGCTCAACAACTTTAAAAGCCAAAGGGCTAACAATTACAAGAATGTCGTTAATTAAAGTGATCAAACACGTGTATTGAGATTAAAGAATAACGAGCTAGAAAGCTCTACAAATTTGCAAAGCCCAAATGGCAGACAATTACAAAGGTAGATACATATGGCCCACAGATTATTAAAATAATTACTATAAATTTTCGTGTATACACTCTCAATATTAATTACGTGAAATTACAAAAAAAAAAAAAAAAAAAAAAAAAAAAAAAAAAAAAAAAAAAAAAAAAAAAAAAAAAAAAAAAAAAAAAAAAAAAAAAAAAAAAAAAAAAAAAAAAA